>CALYLW010000449.1:100000-144923 GCA_944989445.1 Ampullaceana balthica | reverse complement strand
TTTTGACAAGTTTGATCAGTGGTGATTCTCTATGTCATTGTAAAGTTTTGACAAGTTTGATCAATGTTGATTCTCTACGTCATTGTAAAGTTTTGACAAGTTTGATCAGTGTTGATTCTCTACGTCATTGTAAAGTTTTGACAAGTTTGATCAGTGTTGATTCTCTATGTCATTGTAAAGTTTTGACAAGTTTGATCAATGTTGATTCTCTACGTCATTGTGAGGTTTTGACAAGTTTGATCAGTGTTGATTCTCTACGTCATTGTGAGGTTTTGACAAGTTTGATCAGTGGTAATTCTCTACGTCATTGTAAAGTTTTGACAAGTTTGATCAGTGTTGATTCTCTACGTCATTGTAAAGTTTTGACAAGTTTGATCAATGTTGATTCTCTACGTCATTGTGAGGTTTTGACAAGTTTGATCAGTGTTGATTCTCTACGTCATTGTGAGGTTTTGACAAGTTTGATCAGTGTTGATTCTCTACGTCATTGTAAAGTTTTGACAAGTTTGATCAGTGTTGATTCTCTACGTCATTGTGAGCTTTTGACAAGTTTGATCAGTGTTGATTCTCTTCGTCATTGTAAAGTTTTGACAAGTTTGATAAGTGTTGATTCTCTACGTCATTGTAAAGTTTTGACAAGTTTGATCAGTGGTGATTCTCTATGTCATTGTAAAGTTTTGACAAGTTTGATCAATGTTGATTCTGTACGTCATTGTAAAGTTTTGACAAGTTTGATCAGTGTTGATTCTCTACGTCATTGTAAAGTTTTGACAAGTTTGATCAGTGTTGATTCTCTATGTCATTGTAAAGTTTTGACAAGTTTGATCAATGTTGATTCTCTACGTCATTGTGAGGTTTTGACAAGTTTGATCAGTGTTGATTCTCTACGTCATTGTGAGGTTTTGACAAGTTTGATCAGTGGTAATTCTCTACGTCATTGTAAAGTTTTGACAAGTTTGATCAGTGTTGATTCTCTACGTCATTGTAAAGTTTTGACAAGTTTGATCAATGTTGATTCTCTACGTCATTGTGAGCTTTTGACAAGTTTGATCAGTGTTGATTCTCTACGTCATTGTAAAGTTTTGACAAGTTTGATCAGTGGTGATTCTCTATGTCATTGTAAAGTTTTGACAAGTTTGATCAATGTTGATTCTCTACGTCATTGTAAAGTTTTGACAAGTTTGATCAGTGTTGATTCTCTACGTCATTGTAAAGTTTTGACAAGTTTGATCAGTGTTGATTCTCTATGTCATTGTAAAGTTTTGACAAGTTTGATCAATGTTGATTCTCTACGTCATTGTGAGGTTTTGACAAGTTTGATCAGTGTTGATTCTCTACGTCATTGTGAGGTTTTGACAAGTTTGATCAGTGGTAATTCTCTACGTCATTGTAAAGTTTTGACAAGTTTGATCAGTGTTGATTCTCTACGTCATTGTGAGCTTTTGACAAGTTTGATCAGTGTTGATTCTCTACGTCATTGTGAGGTTTTGACAAGTTTGATCAGTGTTTGATTCTCTACGTCATT
This sequence comes from Ampullaceana balthica, assembly GCA_944989445.1. Lineage (NCBI taxonomy): Eukaryota > Metazoa > Mollusca > Gastropoda > Lymnaeidae > Ampullaceana > Ampullaceana balthica. Next base: position 143,398 of record CALYLW010000449.1, on the reverse strand, counting down.
GTAAAGTTTTGACAAGTTTGATCAGTGTTGATTCTCTACGTCATTGTGAGCTTTTGACAAGTTTGATCAGTGTTGATTCTCTACGTCATTGTGAGGTTTTTGACAAGTTTGATCAGTGTTGATTCTCTACGTCAATGTAAAGTTTTGACAAGTTTGATCAGTGTTGATTCTCTACGTCATTGTGAGGTTTTGACAAGTTTGATCAATGTTGATTCTCTACGTCATTGTGAGCTTTTGACAAGTTTGATCAGTGTTGATTCTCTACGTCAATGTAAAGTTTTGACAAGTTTGATCAGTGTTGATTCTCTACGTCATTGTGAGGTTTTGACAAGTTTGATCAGTGTTGATTCTCTACGTCATTGTGAGCTTTTGACAAGTTTGATCAGTGTTGATTCTCTACGTCATTGTGAGGTTTTGACAAGTTTGATCAATGTTGATTCTCTACGTCATTGTGAGCTTTTGACAAGTTTGATCAGTGTTGATTCTCTACGTCATTGTGAGGTTTTGACAAGTTTGATCAATGTTGATTCTCTACGTCATTGTGAGCTTTTGACAAGTTTGATCAATGTTGATTCTCTACGTCATTGTGAGGTTTTGACAAGTTTGATCAGTGTTGATTCTCTACGTCATTGTGAGCTTTTGACAAGTTTGATCAATGTTTATTCTCTACGTCATTGTAAAGTTTTGACAAGTTTGATCAATGTTGATTCTCTACGTCATTGTAAAGTTTTGACAAGTTTGATCAATGTTGATTCTCTACGTCATTGTAAAGTTTTGACAAGTTTGATCAGTGTTGATTCTCTACGTCATTGTAAAGTTTTGACAAGTTTGATAAGTGTTGATTCTCTATGTCATTGTAAAGTTTTGACAAGTTTGATCAATGTTTGATTCTCTACGTCATTGTAAAGTTTTGACAAGTTTGATCAATGTTGATTCTCTACGTCATTGTAAAGTTTTGACACGTTTGATCAATGTTGATTCTCTACGTCATTGTAAAGTTTTGACAAGTTTGATCAGTGTTGATTCTCTACGTCATTGTAAAGTTTTGACAAGTTTGATAAGTGTTGATTCTCTATGTCCTTGTAAAGTTTTGACAAGTTTGATCAATGTTGATTCTCTACGTCATTGTAAAGTTTTGACAAGTTTGATCAATGTTGATTCTCTACGTCATTGTGAGGTTTTGACAAGTTTGATCAGTGTTGATTCTCTACGTCATTGTAAAGTTTTGACAAGTTTGATCAGTGTTGATTCTCTACGTCATTGTAAAGTTTTGACAAGTTTGATCAGTGTTGATTCTCTACGTCATTGTAAAGTTTTGACAAGTTTGATCAGTGTTGATTCTCTACGTCATTGTGAAGGTTTTGACAAGTTTGATCAGTGTTGATTCTCTACGTCATTGTAAAGTTTTGACAAGTTTGATCAGTGTTGATTCTCTACGTCATTGTAAAGATTTGACGTTTGACAAGTTTGATCAGTGTTGATTCTCTACGTCATTGTAGAGGTTTTGACAAGTTTGATCAGTGTTGATTCTCTACGTCATTGTAAAGTTTTGACAAGTTTGATCAATGTTGATTCTCTACGTCATTGTGAGGTTTTGACAAGTTTGATCAGTGTTGATTCTCTACGTCATTGTGAAGTTTTGACAAGTTTGATCAATGTTGATTCTCTACGTCATTGTGAAGTTTTGACAAGTTTGATCAGTGTTGATTCTCTACGTCATTGTGAGGTTTTGACAAGTTTGATCAGTGTTGATTCTCTACGTCATTGTGAAGTTTTGACAAGTTTGATCAATGTTGATTCTCTACGTCATTGTGAGGTTTTGACAAGTTTGATCAGTGTTGATTCTCTACGTCATTGTGAAGTTTTGACAAGTTTGATCAATGTTGATTCTCTACGTCATTGTGAGGTTTTGACAAGTTTGATCAGTGTTGATTCTCTACGTCATTGTGAAGTTTTGACAAGTTTGATCAGTGTTGATTCTCTACGTCATTGTGAGCTTTTGACAAGTTTGATCAGTGTTGATTCTCTACGTCATTGTAAAGTTTTGACAAGTTTGATCAGTGTTGATTCTCTACGTCATTGTAAAGTTTTGACAAGTTTGATCAATGTTGATTCTCTACGTCATTGTGAGGTTTTGACAAGTTTGATCAGTGTTGATTCTCTACGTCATTGTAGAGTTTTGACAAGTTTGATCAGTGTTGATTCTCTACGTCATTGTAAAGTTTTGACAAGTTTGATCAGTGTTGATTCTCTACGTCATTGTAAAGTTTTGACAAGTTTGATCAATGTTGATTCTCTACGTCATTGTGAGGTTTTGACAAGTTTGATCAGTGTTGATTCTCTACGTCATTGTGAGTTTTGACAAGTTTGATCAGTGTTGATTCTCTACGTCATTGTAAAGTTTTGACAAGTTTGATCAGTGTTGATTCTCTACGTCATTGTAAAGTTTTGACAAGTTTGATCAATGTTGATTCTCTACGTCATTGTAAAGTTTTGACAAGTTTGATCAGTGTTGATTCTCTACGTCATTGTGAGTTTTGACAAGTTTGATCAGTGTTGATTCTCTACGTCATTGTAAAGTTTTGACAAGTTTGATCAGTGTTGATTCTCTACGTCATTGTGAGGTTTTGACAAGTTTGATCAGTGTTGATTCTCTACGTCATTGTAAAGTTTTGACAAGTTTGATCAGTGTTGATTCTCTACGTCATTGTAAAGTTTTGACAAGTTTGATCAGTGGTGATTCTCTACGTCATTGTGAGGTTTTGACAAGTTTGATCAGTGTTGATTCTCTACGTCATTGTAAAGTTTTGACAAGTTTGATCAGTGTTGATTCTCTACGTCATTGTGAGCTTTTGACAAGTTTGATCAGTGTTGATTCTCTACGTCATTGTGAGGTTTTGACAAGTTTGATCAGTGTTGATTCTCTACGTCATTGTGAAGTTTTGACAAGTTTGATCAGTGTTGATTCTCTACGTCATTGTGAGGTTTTGACAAGTTTGATCAGTGGTAATTCTCTACGTCATTGTAAAGTTTTGACAAGTTTGATCAGTGTTGATTCTCTACGTCATTGTAAAGTTTTGACAAGTTTGATCAATGTTGATTCTCTACGTCATTGTGAGGTTTTGACAAGTTTGATCAGTGTTGATTCTCTACGTCATTGTGAGCTTTTGACAAGTTTGATCAGTGTTGATTCTCTACGTCATTGTAAAGTTTTGACAAGTTTGATCAGTGTTGATTCTCTACGTCATTGTGAGCTTTTGACAAGTTTGATCAATGTTGATTCTCTACGTCATTGTAAAGTTTTGACAAGTTTGATCAGTGTTGATTCTCTACGTCATTGTGAGGTTTTGACAAGTTTGATCAGTGTTGATTCTCTACGTCATTGTAAAGTTTTGACAAGTTTGATCAATGTTGATTCTCTACGTCATTGTAAAGTTTTGACAAGTCTGATCAGTGTTGATTCTCTACGTCATTGTGAGGTTTTGACAAGTTTGATCAATGTTGATTCTCTACGTCATTGTAAAGTTTTGACTAGTTTGATCAGTGGTGATTCTCTACGTCATTGTGAGGTTTTGACAAGTTTGATCAGTGTTGATTCTCTACGTCAATGTAAAGTTTTGACTAGTTTGATCAGTGGTGATTCTCTACGTCATTGTGAGGTTTTGACAAGTTTGATCAGTGTTGATTCTCTACGTCATTGTGAGCTTTTGACAAGTTTGATCAGTGTTGATTCTCTACGTCATTGTAAAGTTTTGACAAGTTTGATCAGTGTTGATTCTCTATGTCATTGTAAAGTTTTGACACGTTTGATCAGTGTTGATTCTCTACGTCATTGTAAAGTTTTGACAAGTTTGATCAATGTTGATTCTCTACGTCATTGTGAGGTTTTGACAAGTTTGATCAGTGTTGATTCTCTACGTCATTATAAAGTTTTGACAAGTTTGATCAGTGTTGATTCTCTACGTCATTGTAAAGTTTTGACAAGTCTGATCAGTGTTGATTCTCTACGTCATTGTGAGGTTTTGACAAGTTTGATCAGTGTTGATTCTCTACGTCATTGTAAAGTTTTGACAAGTTTGATCAGTGTTGATTCTCTACGTCATTGTAAAGTTTTGACAAGTCTGATCAGTGGTAATTCTCTACGTCATTGTAAAGTTTTGACAAGTTTGATCAGTGTTGATTCTCTACGTCATTGTAAAGTTTTGACAAGTTTGATCAGTGTTGATTCTCTACGTCATTGTAAAGTTTTGACACGTTTGATCAGTGTTGATTCTCTACGTCATTGTGAGGTTTCGACAAGTTTGATCAGTGTTGATTCTCTACGTCATTGTAAAGTTTTGACAAGTTTGATCAATGTTGATTCTCTACGTCATTGTGAGATTTCGACAAGTTTGATCAGTGTTGATTCTCTACGTCATTGTGAGCTTTTGACAAGTTTGATCAGTGTTGATTCTCTACGTCATTGTAAAGTTTTGACAAGTTTGATCAATGTTGATTCTCTACGTCATTGTGAGGTTTTGACAAGTTTGATCAGTGTTGATTCTCTACGTCATTGTGAGGTTTTGACAAGTTTGATCAGTGTTGATTCTCTACGTCATTGTAAAGTTTTGACAAGTTTGATCAGTGTTGATTCTCTACGTCATTGTAAAGTTTTGACAAGTTTGATCAATGTTGATTCTCTACGTCATTGTGAGCTTTTGACAAGTTTGATCAGTGTTGATTCTCTACGTCATTGTAAAGTTTTGACAAGTTTGATCAGTGTTGATTCTCTACGTCATTGTGAGCTTTTGACAAGTTTGATCAGTGTTGATTCTCTACGTCATTGTAAAGTTTTGACAAGTTTGATCAGTGTTGATTCTCTACGTCATTGTGAGGTTTTGACAAGTTTGATCAGTGTTGATTCTCTACGTCATTGTAAAGTTTTGACAAGTTTGATCAGTGTTGATTCTCTACGTCATTGTGAGGTTTTGACAAGTTTGATCAATGTTGATTCTCTACGACATTGTAAAGTTTTGACAAGTTTGATCAGTGTTGATTCTCTACGTCATTGTAAAGTTTTGACAAGTTTGATCAATGTTGATTCTCTACGTCATTGTGAGGTTTTGACAAGTTTGATCAGTGTTGATTCTCTACGTCATTGTGAGGTTTTGACGAGACTTATTACTGATTTCGGGGACCCAAGAAAATCCTCCATGAAATTTAGCTAATTTGGGAGAGGTGCTGGGGGAAAATGTAAATGCCGTCACAGGATCAACAACCATGACTGCGTATATTTTAGGTATAAACAAGAACACAATGGCCACTGTGTGGTTCAACAGAAGGGACATGGACAGCAGAAGCACACGGACGTTGACACGAGAAGCAGTCAAATAGGCAGCAATGAACGACAGCCAAACGATCAACGTTGTTGACACACACATGGAGATGAAGAGTGACTCGTTAAAGTTCTCCGGCAATTTTCGGGTCTTGAAAGCGAAATACGAACACATAGCAACCAGAAGGAGATTGTATGCCAGGAACGAGCCTAAGCCTGGAAGGGTCATGTCGCAGGAGAGTTCTACAAACTTTTCCATTGAATTCGGTTGATTTTTCTTAACTCTTGGTTTGTAGAGTATGTATATAACAATACAAATGATTACCTAATAAAAAAAGAGCACACATTATTATAGAATTAAACAATATAATTATAATTTGCAATGTCACGTCTGTAGTTTCTGTCCGTGACGCTACTATTTTTTAGAAAGCAGCACACCAAATTACTGCATCAATGCATCTAAAGGCGTTCAAATTAAAGATGCGCTATAAAAAATATTATATGACGTCATTGTTTTAGCTCATATTTTAATTTGGGAAAAGGGAACAATGTAAAAAGAGAATTTGATGATGGTTAATTATAAAATAAATAAACACAGGGGGCGCCCTACAACCCCTATTATATTAGGCGCCCTAAACAAATGCATTTTTTTCAAAATAAATAGATTTCAGCTGAAAACTTCCGTCTTTTTTGACGGGTAATACACTAGTTTAAAATAAAGCAGTGGGCATAATTAGCATTTTTTTAAATGCAGTAATATAATATAGTGAAAGATAAATACACGCACCAGTGACCGTTAAGAAAAAATATTGGGAACCCCTATGTAAAAGACCAGGACAGAGTTATAGATGACATTTTGTTTAAGAGGCCAGGACAAGGTAATAGATGACATTTAAAAAAAAAGTCAGGACATGGTAATAGATGCCATTTTGTTTAAGAGATCAGGACAAGGTTATAGATGAGATTTTGTTTAATAGGCAAGGACAAGGCAATATATTATATTTTGTTTAAGAGGCCAGGACAAAATAATAGATGCCATTTTGTTTAAGAGGCCAGGACAAGGTAATAAATGACATTAAAAAAAAAGTCAGGACAAGGTAATAGATGCCATTTTGTTTAAGAGATCAGGACCAGGTAATAGATGAGATATTGTTTAATAGGCAAGAACAAGGCAATATATTATATTTTGTTTAAGAGGCCAGAACAAGGTAATAGATGGCATTTGTTTAAGTGGCGAGGACAAGGTAATAGATGAGATTTTGTTTAAGTGGCGAGGACAAGGTAATAGATGAGATTTTGTTTCCCTCAGCGTTGGGACATGCAAGGGCCAAAGCAACTCAAAGAAATATTGACATTAAAAAAAATAGTCATTAAAGCATTTGATATTACGATTCAGCTAAGAAAAATAAAATTTAGCTTAAAGTCTCCAAAATATTCAAACTTCTCGTAGCCTTACAATAAAAAATAAAACATTTGATGTAATTTTTAGTGAATTTATTAAATTATTTTGAAATAATATTTTTGTTTTTTTAATCTTCTTTCTGGTAATGTGCCCCATATCTGTATGGGGTCGGTAAATGAAAATAAACTTTGTTCGACACACTAAAGTCTTGATACTTATGACGAAATATTCTTACTAAATCTCTTCCCCCTCTCTCTAAGAGACTGGCCCTTTGTGGACACAAATAGTGTGTTCATATTCTGGAGTAAGTAGTAAATAATGTGGAGATCAACTGGAGCTCCGGGATTGGTGAGTTAACCGCAAAGTCATTGAGATTAGGAAATGGAATCCTGTCAGTCTGCTCTAATATACGTTTTTTGAAAATAATTTATTCCAATTTTAACGAAAAAACTTAAACAATTTGGTTTGCAACGTTTTAAAAATGAAATAAACAAAGAATATATGAATAAAAATAATAAAACACACGTTACCTGAATGGCGATCAAAACAATTGAAAAAATGAGTTGTGCTTGTGGACTTATGTACCCAGGGCGCTGGTTGTGTTTGGCGCTGTTAAAAATACGGTAAATTCTGATGGTTTTAACAATGAGTGGAGAGTAGAGCCAAGCAAAACTCAAGCAATACATGAAGTATAAACAACCGCAAGTCTCATCGTCTTGTTTCATATGAAACAAGATAACGCAGATGTATCCAAACATAATCCCTGTCATCTGGAGGTAACTAAGCTCTCTACTAGAGGCTTTGATAACGCGATTTTCACTGTTTCTGAAGTAAAAAATGATGACGGCAACGAGAACCATTATAGCGATGGAAGCTAAGCTTATCTCTAGAATTGGTATTATACTGGACATAGAAGAAAATTCAATCGAGATTGGACTGCAGCTGGTGCGGTTTGTAGCCGGGTCAGGCCACGTGAACTCCTCACACGTCTCACAACTATCACCGTCCTCAGTCACTCGCTCGTTGATCCTACAACGGCGACACTCCCAGCAGCACGGTACGTTCAGATGGACTCTGTACTGACCAATACCACAAGGTTTACTGCACAGGGACGTTGGCTTTTGAACTTTCGTTGTATTGACAGAATACACTGTCATTCGGCTAAGATGGTCCCAAGATATGGGCCGTCCGTTATAGTTTATCTTCTGGGTTAAAATGTCAAATATAGCTATGGTCTCTTCAACTAGTTTTATATCAATAACTGTGAAATTCTTATCTTGAATCGTCTTTTCTTTAACTTGACGAATTTCATATTTCCCCATAAAATCTCCGTTGGAATCAAACTGTATTGTACCTGTGTATCCATCAAATGAGGTATTTTTAAGATATTTCATGAGTATCTCCCCCTTTACACACTGTTTTACTTCAGCTTTATTTGCAAATGGACACATATCTTTAATTAACTTATGAGAAGCATGAGCGAAAGTTAAAACACTATCAATAACTAGCGATGTGCTCTTCCCGTTTTCGAAACCATCAAAATCAGAAGGATTCCTGTACTGTGAACATGTTCCGTTGTCAAAAGAACATTTACCATGATATTCCCAGTACTTTTTCAACCAAGGATTTTCACTTGTGGTAACGTTGATGTCATTAAAGTACTTGGTGAATTCATTAACGCCTTTTGCATGAAATATAAATACGAAAGATCCAACAATCTCCTCAGTGAGTTCTTTGTCAGTAATTAATCTGTCACTTAAGGCATCACTTCCTATCCAAATAAAATGACCTTTCGCTCCTAATCGAGTTGAAGATTTGAGAATTTTCTTAGCTGTATTAGAACTGGCAAATATGACAACAACTCGCGCACTTGGATAGGCAAGTAAGGTTTTAACAGCCGTGTCAGTATTAGACGTTGCGGTGAGTTTTTGAATAGAAGCGAAACATATTCCGAAGTCGCCTGCAAATTTATAAAAATTTTCGAAAGCGCTTTGACCATAAGAACCCGAGGCGTAGGTTATTGAGATATACGACCAATCGTTGTTGGCAATAAAGGCAAGCATGGCCAAAACTTGCTGCATGTCTGGTGGTACAACTCGTAAGAAGTATGGATGTGTCGATTTGTCGCTGAGAATATCACTCGTTGCTTGGAAACTAATTAGCGGCAACTTAGCAACGGCGTACAAATTTGCAACTAAAGATGCATCCAAGCTTGTAGCAAGCCCGATTACACCTATTACGTCATAAAGATTGAAAGATTGGGAATTATTTGTGGTGTTTTCAACTCGCTGACATGTTTGGCCCCTTTGTCCTGGCAAAAATGAAAACGACCGTGCAAGGGCTGTATTGTGTTTTCTACAATAATCTAAGATAACAAACCCAAGCTTAAAATTTGGTAATAGAAGGCTATCTGCGTTGACTTTTTTCACTGCAAACGCAAGTGCCTCTACGAATTCAATGATATTAGTTTCCTTTCTAATCTTCTTTGAGCAGTGCAGGCCTTGGCCGAAATCTGTGATGCTCAATAGGCCACCAATGTTTAGATCACCAAGCGATTCATATACTTCGTTGTTAAGGAATGGTAAAACTATCTCGGAGCAAGGTAAAGTAAATGACTGGGAAATTGTCGCAAGTATAACAACCAAAGTATTGAACATGGTGCGTTGTAGGCCCTTAGGTGATAGGTTCTTCAAAAGTCTAAATATTTATCAAATAACCGTAACTTTTTAGATTGTTTGAGACTCAACATTTGGAAACGGTTGGAAGTGTCTTTTTTAATATTCGATATATAAGCATTTCTTGACGAAGCGTTATCTGAAATTAGAGTAATATATTAATATATTTTGATGTTATCTGCAGTTGTTTCAAGTCATTGATTGTAAACAAGACGCAGTAACTCGTCTTATAAGAAATGTTTACCGCATAGTAGATATAAGAAAATATTTTGTGGTATTACGCTTGACGTGTTCATAGTTTTCATAGCGTTCAAAGTTGGACAAAATATTTGTTCCAGTGTTTCTGTGCAAAACAAAGAGAGCGAAAGAGTTTTTCCCCACTATTGCGCTTGACCAAATACATTATTATAAGTAAAAACAGCTATTCGATAATTTTTAAAAAGGAAAAAAACATACTGAAAAGCCTTTTTTCGAAACTTCCAAATTTAAAAACAAGATAATATTTGAGAATATTAGCAAGATGTCGAAAAACCTTTAGATTTGAAAATGTTAAACATTTGGATAATGTGGTAACCAGCAAAATTAAGTTTAATAAATAGTGTCCCGATAAATCCCGATAAATAAGAATATTTTGTGAAAATATAAATACATATTATTATTTTAAGACATATACAACGGATATATCGATATGAATACGTGTATAGTAAAATAAACAAAGAAAATGTTTTTGAGTGCAAAATAAAATGTTTGCTTATTTATTGAAAAATAAAATTTAAATAAAAAGTGTTTTTGCTTGGGTGCGTGTTAAGACTAAGATGTTTGTTAAGAAAAATGTTTTTGAATATTCAAAAAATAAACTGGTGGGAGAAGAAATATTAAAAAAAACAAAAACAATCAGAGATGTTGATTTATATTTCTTAGTGAACAGGAAAGATTTACCTTTAAATGGAAACACTTTTTAAAAAAAATCTCATGAAAGTCTTATTATTTAAAAATCAAAATATAAATGCTGTTAATAAATTTAAAGCAGATGACCTCTCACGTGTTACTTTTCAATACCAACAAAGAGAACAAAAAAGTGGACAAGAGTAACAATATTCAATCATTATATTTTGGTTGTAGTTACTTATCAGGATTTAAATCAAACTTTTATATAATTCCATGCAAAGAAAAGTATTAACACTTAGTAAACAAATGTTGATGACGTAAAAAAGAATGTGTCCGTTTTGTTTTTGGCAACTTGAAAACAAGGACAAACTGCAACAGTTTTGATGAGGTTCAAATTCTTTTATTGTTAGGCGCCTATTGGCATAATCTACAAATCTTGAAATTTCAATATTTTAGAGATTGCGATTTTCCGAAGTAATTTTTGACCAGATGAATTGCGGATCAACAAAAACTGGCACTGAAAAGTTGTAAAAATTGTACTTTGTAATTAAAATGAAGTATTGGTGTACTCTGTCCACTTCAAAAGAATGATACCGTATTGTAGCAATTTTTAAAAATCTGTTTGGTTCCAATGTCATTTAAGTATATTTATTTATGGGGTCTTATCCTTTATTTGCTACAGTGGCACAGACAATAGAAATAAATTAGCATGTTGTATTTGGGTTTCATCTTGACTTTAAAAATTGTAATTTTCCTTGACATTTTAAAATTCTTTATTTACAGATACAGTGATATATCGAGATGCGAATGCTTCAAGTAACGAACATCCAAGATACGAAATGTCACTCGAAATATATTTGGTTCCAACATTGTAAAAAGCAGACAAAAATAAACTTCCTTGGATCAATATTTTGCTAAGAGACCATTAGTAAGCGAAGATTTTGGTAAAGTGAGACAAGGAAAATAAAAGGGGAACAAAAATTGGAAATTTAAAAAAAAACACACAAAAAAATTAAATAAATTTAAATGTTATGTTAAGTATGTTTAGTGTCAGTTGTACTAAATTTAAGTGTTTATTTAGCATTAATTCATGCCAAGTTTGTACAAAACGTATTATTTTCATTAAGTTAAGTGTTTCGTACGTAATGCCGTAATGTTTTCTGCCATCCGTTCTCCTCCCGTACCACCTACTCCGGTACTTCGCCATAATCGCCTCACTCGAAAGGTAAGAGTTCACATTACATTTTGTGTACACATTATTTTTCAATTAATTTATTCTCGTTTCCTTCTTTTATTATCATTTATTATATTTGTAATGTGTTCTTTTTCTACATGTTTTTTTCTCCTGATTTTCCATGTTTTCAAATTTTAGTGTTGCTTCTGTGTGGCTTGAGACGGATTCAGCATTTTACATATAACACTTAGTACTACATACGAAAAATCCAAGATACGAATGCTCTCCGGAACGGATAATTTCGTATCTCGAGTTACCACTGTATTTTGAATGTTAGTAACTTGGCAGGACAACTAAAAAGATTGGACAGGGCTGAGGTTGAATGACTTATTGGCCGCCAGTCAAGGTAGACAAATATGGAGATCATTGTCTCTTGATGTGTCCATTCACCCCCCCCCCAAACGCCCGTTGTGGTCACGGGACTGATGATTATGATAATGAATTTGTAGTTGGAAAATATCATGCGATTTTCCCCACTGAAACTATTTTCACCAAGAGAAAAAGTGCTTACAAAATGGCATCGGGTTGTTCAGCAGTAAATTTGAGTGCAAACTTTCAAGCACGGTTATTAAACTCAACCACGCAAAAGACCGTTATCTCACTCTTCAAGTAGAGAGTTCTTCAATGAAAAATCATTGCTGTCTAACGCCGTGTTTTTGGTACACTCATGTACCTGTCATGATTAAAAAAAGCTTGAAATTTCTCAAAATTTCAAATCAAGAAAATAGATGTTAAAAAATTATTTTAAAAAGGATTCAATGAAAAGAATGATCTGACTTTTATTATTTCGATTGTCATCAAATGAACTAAAAAATCTGGTCTGTTCTGTCCCAATGTTTGTCTTCAAGTGTTTTAGCACGCGCACTTAATGGTAGCGGGTTTAGACTCATCAACCTGCAAGAGATTCTTCCAGAAATTATTTAGGTATATTAAATTACACGTGATTTAATGTTCGTCTTCTAATGTGAAATCATCGGTTCACTTCAAAGCAATTATGATATATTAAAAATGTTTTGAAATTTGTTGATTGAAAATTATAATAAATTATATCAAAGAGCTCTTTGATGTACACACTAAAGTTGGCCACTTTTAATAGAAAAATGGGCCTCATTATATACAAGTATTGAGGAAAATACATCGCTACAAGTAACAACCTGTTAAACATTAACCACCCCTTTAACAGAAACGTTCTCATCAAACTTTCTTCATCGGGAATTTGACTAGCATTTGATTTTACATTGTCATTTTAAAATTTTAAACTATAATCAAGACCTCGCGTGTCAGAAAAAAATTGTACGCCGGGTCAATTGTGGCCCGTGGGCCTTGAGTTTGACACCAGTGGCGTAGAGCGTCATTAATTTGGCTTTTTAAAAATATTTTTTTATTTTTATTTTTTTAATTTTTTTGGTAGCATAAGCACACTGAATGAATCAAATTTAAACTCATATAATCGATTAAACGAAAGCTAGGCACCCAACCTGAACAAAGGCAGCTACCCATTGCGCAGTAAGGCGCACACCTCCCCCCCCCCAGCTATACGCGTGCAAGGCTAACACCCTTGTCACGTAAATAAATATTGTTACCAAAAACCGAAAAGGGTAACTTAAACTTTGATTTCATTTATTCCTTAATAAAGCTTTTGTAATTTCTATGAATTGAAAAGCCTTTTAATGTATTTAACTTTTATAGTATAGAGCAGTGATGGCGAACATTTTTGGGTCCGCGTGCCAGCAAAGTGGTTTGATTAAGGAAATAATATTTTAGTTGCGTGCCGGCTGATAAGGCTCTGCGTGCCGTCTCTGGCACGCGTGGCATAGATAGGTTCGCCATCACTGGTATAGAGTATAGAATATATGTTGTGTGGCTGTTAACAGTTTCTTACTCCTGGTCATAGAAATAGTCAAAATCATTAATACCAGCTTTATAGGCAGCGTTGATAAAAGAAACAGCACAAAATTCAATAAAAATACGTTGCTCATCATTTTCAAGAAAAAGTCGAGTAAGTAAATATTTATCTTTAATTTATCATTACATCTTGGGTGCCTCATTCGCATTCCTACGCTCTTCCCATTACGGCTCGCCGGTCTCTGTCAGTTCCACCCCGGCAGGTGTGACCCAATGGTCTCCCCCGTTGTTACTCTAGTCTCTGCTAATGTTCCCCTTATATAGGTCCCCATAAGCGTCGGTAGAACTTCTTCCCAGCCTATACGACGCTGACCATTAAAATGTCATGCCGTTCCCAACTGTCTCTGTCCCCAACTGAAAAGTGTTTTTATCCCTATGTCGGTTTGTGTTTTATTACATTGCCTTGTATTTTTAAGTTATAATTTTATCGCTGTATGTATTTTACTTTGCTCTTGATCTTCTATCCTATAGGGCAGTGATGGCGAACCTTTTTGGGGTCGCGTGCCCAAAATTCAACCAAAACCTACTTAATTTATATAGCAATGTGCCAGCACTCCCATGAAACCCAAATTGGGGGTTTGGCTGGGCTGGTTTGATTAAGGAAATAATATTTTAGTCGCGTGTCGGCTGATGAGATTCTGCGTGCCGACTGTGGCAGTGGCACGTGTGACATAGGTTCGCCATCACTGCTATAGTATATCTTTGTTTAGTAACTTAGTCATTGTTAGCGAGACTAATCCCGTGATTAAAGCAAAATGTTATTTTTTTAAACTGATCAATCTTATTTCTATTAATAAACAATAATTGGAAAGTATTATATTTAGTTTGTCAAGTTATTTCTCTCTCCATTTTGAAACGTCGACGTCATCAATTTGTGGGGTCCATAATCCAACGCCTTTATATATTAAAATTTGTGACATGATTTTCATGTTTACAAAGTTTGTTTTCTTCTTAGAGACGCCATGTTTTCTTCTCTTTATGCGGCAATAATATGTTTTCGTAGATCGGAGGTTAGTTTCAGCTGGAGATAAAATATTTGGAAATCGCTTTGTTAATTTCATTGATAATATTTCATAGGATATTTTGAAATAGTGATTCATTTTATTAAAATTAAGCGTTTCTATTAAACATATTGTGTATAATTCTTGTTCTATACGCATAATCGGAATATTCGAACATGTAATGTTGCTTCAAACTTCAAAGTGTTGTGCTGAAATGAGCATTAGGTAAGACACTTTCACCGTAATTATCTTAGCGAATTTGAGACAATTCAAAATTAGTATTGATAATTATTAGAGTAAAGACTAAAAATAGTGCGTGCGGAAAGCTCTCTCTAGAATCTAGACATCCACATTCAAAAACAAGTAATAAAAACCCGAATGACTATTAAAACGCAATTTCCAACAAAGAATTTCCGATTTTTTTAAAAATTCAAGTTCAAGGGAAATTATTCTACATTACATAGTCATTGCAAATCAGTAATTCTGAAAGTAAACAAAACAATTGCTATCTACAAATTGCTGCTAAAATTACGGGAGTCGAACGAAAAGAAATTTTTCAAAAATTCCGTTTCCAACATTGTTTTAAATATTATTAGCTATCGTTTGGCGTTTGTTTCAACCCGATAGATATTATGGTTGGCGAGAAATTGACAAAATACTGATATTTTTTTGGTTTTTTTTTATTTTCCAGGAAATCCAGTAAACCTTTTCGGTATTTTTTTGTTCCTTACACATCCTTGAGACCTCCTTAGCAAAGACCCGAAACTTCTATCTAGGAGGAGTTGCAGGATCAAGCGTTATAGACATTTCAAATATATAAAAGCAATTTTTCCCATGGGAAATTGCGTTAAAAAAATTATTGCATTAATGGGGTTGGTAGTTTCAGCGCAAAAAATGTAATCGTAATTTAGTTTTAAAGATTTATGTAGCTTTACAAAAAATTCTACTATTACTGGCTAAATTCCATACATTGAATCTATATATATAATTCACCAAAGCTAGTATGTGCAAACAAACATGACGAATGACCCTCACTGGGGTCGACCAGTGTCACTAGACCAACAATGGTTCTTGCGTTCACATGCGTTGTTCCTTCACAGCAAAACATGATATTCGTAGTTTAGTGGTTATCACGTCCGCCTTACACGGGGAAGGTCCTGGGTTCAAGCCCCAGCGAAAACATTTCCCGTTCTTTTCCCCCTTTATTGCGAAAATGTTTAAGGTTGCCAAGCTAGGTTGAAGGGTGATGGGCTGGTAGATAACCACTGTGCGACTGTCTGAAGACCAACAATGCGTCGGTGGTTCCCCCACCAACATAGACTCGCGTTGTTTTGATTTATTCGTACTGTAGTTTGTGTCCGTTCTTTCCCCACTTTCTTTGCACTATCCATGAGCAGTCTGCGCGTATGCTACGCCGCGGGACGTATCTAGCTTTTAATATTTTTTTTGTAATCTTAGGCTAAATGGAATATTTCGATAGAATATAAAATAGAGAAATAGATTCAAATGAGAAAAAAAGTCGTGAACTACTTCTCACAGGACAACATTTGTGTTTGAGAGCATTTTCTTTTTGATGACGAAGTCTGACTTGAAATTTTATAGTTCACGTTATTCTATTTTACAGCTGAAACTGAAATAACTTAATTGAACCTATACTGAAAAAAAGAAAGAAAAGAATCTTTAAGTCTGAAGAGATGCCCTTTTGTGATTTTATGCAGTTAATCTTAAATGCAGTTCATGCTTTATTACAAAAAAATGATTTAATAATCTTTTAGAAATTTTAATTGAACACTTCTACAGAGCTAAAAAGACATTGTATTGTTTAGTTATCTAGTAATTTTACTTTGTAATTATGAACTAACGATTTTCATGTGTTTGCACAAATTATGCCATATTCTCTTGTTTGGGTTGAATTTAGTAAGGTCTCAAGTGTTTGGACTTGAATGAACTTACAAATATGGAGTTACCTTAATAAATAAAATTTTCATTTACTGATTTTTTTTTCAATTTACATACTTCCCTTTTATTAAGATGAAAAGTGTAAATCAAAGTACATTATACAAATCTTAGTAATAAAGAAATTAGTACACACGTTTGGAAGAGAAGAAATGAATCTGTACTGTAAATCACATAGTATTAATAAAGAAATGAATCTGTACTGTAAATCACATAGTACTAAAGGACTGCATCTGTACAGTAAATCACATAGTATTGAGAAAGTAATGAATCTGTACTGTAAATCACATAGTATTAATAAAGGAATTAAAATCTGTAGAGTAAATCACATAGTATTAATAAAGAAATCAATCTGTATAGTAAATCACATAGTATTCATAATGGCCACACTCTGCGACTTTGGTAAAGGTTTAAAAAAAAATTAAATACGTTTTACTCGAGCACCCATTTCTAAGCCAAACATATGATCGACTTGAAATCCGGCATTAACTAATTTTTAACCTAGACCTTATTCATTTCAGACACATCCCCCAGTTGTTTGCTTGCAACTAAGTTATGGGTGATCATCAAATTTCTGCTCTTCTGATGACAATTGCTTCTGTATAACATGAATCATCGCTACTCTCGGAAATTCTTTTGACACAATGTTGAACAGTCAGCACTTACCATAGCGCTTACGTCATATTTATTCAAAGTCACTTGACTCTTACCAAATTATCCCAACCTTTTACCGTAGCTGTTAGCTGTGACGTCATGCACTCAACCTAATAAACCATTGAGCAATTAACAAAATGTACACACAACACAAAGGCAATGATCATTGCGAATTGAGATCTTTTGACTTAATTCTTTTAAAAACGATGCTAGTTCTAATAACGACCTAATATTCACTTAAGCAATGTAAGTGAGAAAAGAACTTATATTATTTTATATTTTAAAAAAAGAATTTCATCCTGCTACATTGACTTTCGTTTTCAAGAGTGATGAACAATTAATTTATTCTGGAACAGAAGATCACACGTACACTTTTATATTAATCAGGACCTCTTTGACAGCTTTGAACAAATCTGAATAACAACATAATTGGTCATTTCTTGTTAACACAGTTCTTCTCAATTATCACCAATGACCTAAGATTGTAGACATGCCAACAAGAAGGGCCACGTGGCAAACACAAAGGCTGGTAGAAGTGGATTCTCATGGTGAACGAAAATGACATGCATGTTAGTTGCTAAAGATCGTAGCAGTTTTATTTTTTTAGCTCCGGTCAAAAAGACACAAACTTGTAAGACGATCTGCTGATTGGGTGCAGTATTGTGTAAAACTCTCAGAAATATATTGACATATATTCGATAACATACTAAGCATTGATTCATTGAATGTAGAACGTAAACTTCATCAGAAACTAATGGAAAATTTCTGAAACAACTTGAAATTCAAGATTTTGGTCCATGCTCAAGAACATTTTCTCATAAAGATATACTTATTTAACAGAAGAAAATATTGACAACAGCAACACTGCCATATTTAATGCAAGCAATACGTTTTAAAAATTAGCCGATCAAAATATCAATAAAAGTGATTTTGAATACAGAGGCTACTACAAT
Organism: Ampullaceana balthica; assembly: GCA_944989445.1. Taxonomy (NCBI): domain Eukaryota; kingdom Metazoa; phylum Mollusca; class Gastropoda; family Lymnaeidae; genus Ampullaceana; species Ampullaceana balthica. The sequence goes on along the minus strand of CALYLW010000449.1, from coordinate 125,416 downwards.
GATTCCGATATTGATGTTAACAATTGTTTTTCAGCCCTCCCTGTCCCATTTACAACCATGTTCCAATATTGCTCTGCAAAAGGACCTAAACCACGAAGCGTACGTCTCGCTGGGAGATATCAACGTCGGGGCTTTGTTCAGTATCACACAGGCCGGAACGGGACTTCAGTGCACCAAAATTATCAGGAGTGACAACTGGGCCGTTAGGTACGTAGAAGCGGTGGCATTTGCCGTCGATATGATCAACAACGATCCAAAACTCTTGCCTAACATTAAACTTGGCTTTGTCATACTAGACCACTGTGGTAAACACAATGTAGCTCTTGCAAGCGCTATGGCTTTTTTACCGACTCAAGAATGCAAAATAAAGGATAATAAAACTCTGACTGCAACGAACTTTTATTATGACGTCATCGGTGTCATCGGTACTTACTCCAGCACGTCAACGACATTGGTTTCATTTTTATACGCCGTTGCTAAGTTACCACTAATTAGCTTCATGGCAACGTCAGATCTACTTAGCGATAAAGGACATCATCCATATTTTTTGAGAGTGGTTCCCCCTGATCAGCAACAAGTTTTGGCAATGCTTACCTTTGTTGCTGATCAAGGATGGAGTTATATCTCAATAGTTTACGAAGAAGGCGCATATGGACAAATGGCTTATGAGAACTTCAAACTATTTGTCGCAGATTTTGGTATATGCTTCGCTGTTGTTCACAAATATACCCCGAAATCAAATTCAAAGGAAGTGGTTAAAGAATTAATGGAGTATGAACGGGCACGAGTTGTTATTCTATTCGTAACTGTGAGACCTGCCGTCAGTCTGCTTAAGGCGTCAGCAAACTTGGGTTCAAAAAGACATTTTATTTGGATTGGCAGTGACGGACTCAGTGAGAAATTAATTAATGAAATGTCATACATGGATGAGATTGTCGGCGTATTCCTTTTTATGTACTACACACACGATGTTGTAGAATTTACAAAGTACTTCAACAATATTCCAGTGAATAGTAGCAAAAACCCATGGTTGAAGAAGTACTGGGAAGTACAAGGAAATTGCTTATTTGATAAAGGAAATTGCACGATCAAAGATCCAACAAATTTTGAGGGTTTCAAGCACTCGATAAGTACGTCACATGTAATGGATAGTGTTTTAACGTTTTGCACATGCTGTTCACAGATTAATTGAAGACTTGTGCCCAACAGCGAAAAATGAGGAAGTAAAAAAATGTATTAAAGGAGAAGACCTCATAAAGTATCTTTACAATTCATCTTTTCAAGGCTTGAAGGGGAAAATACAATTCGACTCAAAGGGCAACCTAATAGGAAATTACGAGATTCGTCAAGTCAAGTTAGCAACTGACGTATATAAAGACTGGAGGAACCTTACGTCACTGGATAATATGATGCTGGAAGAATCTATTGGAACTTTTGATACGGCTACACGAAAGATAACATACACCAGTGTTGGTATTTCTTGGGACCATCTGTACGAGAAGGATCCTATTCTAAACCTTCAAATTGATGAAAATATTAAAAAACCTATGTCCACGTGCAGTGACCCGTGTCTTTTAGGAGAGTACCGAGTCCAACATGACGTGCCGTGCTGCTGGGAGTGTCGCCAGTGTCGGAACAACGAGCGAGTCACTGAAGGCGGCACCCGTTGTGAGACTTGCCTGGAATTTACGTGGCCTGACCCAGATACGAACATGACCACATGTCGTCACATTTCAATAGAATTCTCCTCCATGTATGGGACGATTCCTATAATAGAAATAGCGCTGGCCTTGGCTGCTATCCTCGTAATATTTTCTGTAGCCATCTTTTTCACAGTACACAGGCATCACCGCGTGATCAAAGCCTCCTGCCGAGAGCTGAGTTATCTACAGATGACGGGGATATTGTTGGGATATGTCAGCGTCATTGTGTTTCAGATAAAGCCAAACGATGTCATATGTGGATGTCTGTACTTTATGTATTGTCTGAGTTTCACTTGGCTCTACTCCCCACTCATTGTCAAAGCCTTCAGAATCTATCGGATGTTCATCACCGCCAAGTACAAATTACATCCCCAGTTCACCAGTCCACAAGCGCAACTCTTTTTGGCCAACGTATTGATTGCAATTCAGGTATTTCATTGAATTCAATAACTATCATTAACCAGAAGTTTTTAAATACCAAATTGCTGGTGGTCATTATTTCTAACATAGATTAGATGCAATTTTTGTTTTCTAGCGATGTCTCTAAAATATAGGCAAGAAGACTTTCAGGGCAAGGGCCCCATCAGCAGGGCGAGGGCCCCATCAACCATTAAATAAACTTCAAAGATATGGCAGCTCCTGTTTATTTAAAACGGTCACCCTCTCATTTTCAATAGTGTACGTTCTTCGTTACATGTCTATACATTCTGAATTCACCTCATGTACCATTAAGGTTTCCTTGACAGACACCACTGCTCGTTTATTCATTGCTTTGACTATTTAATCGGAGTTTATAGCTAGCAGAGCTATGTCAGCTGCATATGCCAGTGTTATGTATAGATATTATGTAATAAACTGACTTGAAGGACGAGGCCTCCTATATGATAAACACTATTTCTATCTATATTTTTACTATACATATAAGTTATGAACAAAACAACTCTGTCTACAAAAGAGAACAATGTCTAATTACATAGAAAAAATAATAGAAAATATGTTCATATATATATACAACCCCTATTATAAAATACTTTGTGTACATTTGAGGAAGTTTAATATTACGTATTTGTCATACAAGTACAAGGATAAGTTAGTTGGGCTTTTGAAAAAGGTGGGCACCGTAATAGTCCAAGTCACTGGTTCACTGGATGGAGGTGTAACGCTATGACGTCATTTTTTGAGCTTATATTTTAATACAAGGCATCGGAAGACGCGCAAAAGGTATGCAAAATATTTATAAATTAAAGATGCGCTGTAAAAAAATTATAGGATGTCATTGTTTTAGCTTTATATTTTAATATTGGAAAAGGAACCATGTAAAATAGGATTTGAGTATTTATAATTATAAAATACTTTGTGTACATTTCAGGAAGTTTAATATTTCGTATTTATCAAACAAGGATATGTTACTTGGGATTTTGACCCAAAAAAATGTGGGCGCCGTAGGCGCTCTACAGCCCCAGTGGGCGCAATAGGTGCCCTACAACCCCTAGTCTAAATATATAATTCTCTTCATGGTGGGACCATGTGAGGCAAGCTGCAAGTATGTGCAACCGAGTATGACGAATGACCCTCGCTGGGGTCAACTAAACACAGTTAACGAAGGTAGTGGTGCGGTGGGGCATTTTTTGAGAGCAGCAATGTTTTTTACATTCACTTTCGATGTTCCTGCACAGTGTGCATGTATTTCGTAGTGTAATCGTTATTAAATCCGCCATCATGCGGAAGGTCTTAGGTTCAAGCCCAAGCTGCAACATATTTATTTTTTAATTTTTAAAATGCTAATGCCTGTTCTTTTCCCCCCTTTATTAGCAAACATAAACACCGCTTCGCATGTCCCGGAAAAAAGCTTAGTTCAATGTGATATCAATTCCTTCACCAGATCAAATGGGCTTTTCCCCCATTTTGGTGTTTGGTATAAAATATTAAAGATTTCTAATTTAGAAGGCAAAGGAGAGATCTATAAGTTAGAGTATGAGTGAGCCGCATATGTTAAACCTCATAAGCGCCCGCCCCACGTTTTTAGTCATATTAAATAGAAGTACTTGAAATTACAAGTTTTAACTTATTTTCTTCTTGTCCGCTTGTAAAAACGTGGTTTTTAAAAATCATTTTTTAAAAACTTTATTTATTGATTGTTAACTATGCAGATAATCCACATTCACTAAGATATGATATTGCTAAGGTTAAAATTATTTTAGAAGCTTTCTGAGACAGTTCTGAATACTCCAAAATTTCATCAAGCTCACTTTCTGATGCAACATATTCAAAGTAGTATTTCTGGTCAGTTCAATGAATTGGATTAAGTTCGATGTTGGTAAATTTAATGTATCAGTGTGTGCAAGAAACGGACTGGAAACCAAAGAAAACATCTGAACGTCCAAATCCCCCAAGGTAGAAGTTAAATTGATCACGCGGTGATTGAATATTGTCAGAAATCAAATTTATCAATACTTGTTTATTGTTTTCCGCAGATTCCGGCTTTATCGGTAAATTTGTACAATTGATCAAATATGTCAAAGTTAGCCTTAAATAATATTTTTGTCCAAAGATCAAGCTTTTTCGTGAAAGCAGACGCTTTGTCACTGAGAGTAATTTATTGTGTCTGTTTTCCTTGAAGAGATGAATTAATTTTATTCAGTTCTTTAAAAATGTCAGCCAAGTAAGCCAGAACAGCAATCCATAAGCTATTTTTCAAATGACCAATAAGCTGTGATTTTTTAAACTCCAAGAAACTCTCTCACAGCATCCAGATAACCATGCTTTTCGGCCTGTGCAACTCGTATAGCCACAAAAAATGATGCTCTTAAAGCATTTTCATGGACTTTGATTGAATGTCGTATGCAGGACTATTGCCTATCAAGTGAATATTTTTTGCAGAAAGTATTCCAAAGGTTTCTCCGAGAAGACATTAAGATTAGTTTTAAGATGTCTTCGGACTTTTGTAGGTTTCATCGCTTCATTTGCAAGAATTTACGAGCAAATTACACACTCTGACCTGGGTTGGTAATTTATAATGAGGCAGATAAACCCAATGCGCGAATATTCTTCATCATACCATCGTATGGTGGTAATTCGTCTTTTTTTTCTCCGGAACTGAATTTGATTCACACATAGATTCTGAGGAATCATTGTTGTCCTTATGTTCGTTGTTTTCTTTATTAGAAATCTATCCATGTGTTAAATCAATTTGATTAATTTATAACTTTAATAATTGTAGTATTAATTTAAGGCTAATTTACTCATGTACTCAATGGTTTAAAATTTATTTCTGAATGTCAATATAACAACTATTACTATAATCTTTTAGAGTCTTGTGTGACATCATGTGATTCCGGTATAGCTGAAAGTAAACATAAAATCATAACATATTATTTTCGGCGCTATGCTATCGCCATCGAGTGATTAAAATTAATCAATATATTAAAAACGTGACAACATTTATACTTTTTTGTGTTATTAATTTTAAAAAAAAATTTCATCCTTTGTTTGCGGACCAACAAGGACGTCTCCACGGACCACTAGTGGTCCGCGGACCATAGGTTGAGAACCACTGATCTAGAGCAGTGCTGGAGACTGTGGTAACTGTTAAATACAGTTCCAGATAATGCTCAACCCACCGTTTTAGCTGTCCTGCCTTGTCTTGGATAATTTCTCCACTTTTGGACTGTAGGGGGGCAACTCAAAGGGCCAGTTGCTTTTATGATATTTTCGTACATAGCTTTGGCATGGTCCATGTCTGTTGCTGACTGTATGCTGGAGCAGAGGTTAAGCCAGTAGGTATTGGCATATGCGAATTTTTTGGCATGCGACTTGGCTGTTTTTAAGGCATACAGCCTGTTGGGTGTATTTTTTTCCTTGTAGGCCATAAGAGCTTTCCTTTAGGCTTCAGTGACAGGTTTCATCTCGTCCCAATGAGCATCAAACCAGTCCGTGTTTTTGTGAGAGTTTTTGCCAAAGTCATTTAATGCTGATGTATAGATCGTGTCTCTGAGATGCGTCTATTTGGAATCAATGGTAACTTATGGGGGCATCTTTGAGAGACCTTCATGCACAGTGAACAGCAACGTTTTCACATGGTCTTTCATGCAGAAGGTGTTGATGCGTGGACATCCCTTTTTCTTGATGTGGTACGAGTTTTTCCTCATTGTTCGTACCTTGCTGGCCACAAGGGAGTGAGTGATCCGTGTCGCAGTCGGCACTGTGATAGCAGCGGGTGAGTAGAACGCTAGCTAGTTGTGCACGCCTGGCGATGATGAGGTCCAGCTGGTGCCATTGGCGTGATCGAGGGTGTCTCCAGGATACTTGGTGTATATCCTTGCACTTGAAGACAGTGTTGGTCACACACAAGCCTTGTGAGCAGCACAGTTCCAGCAGCCTCTGTCCATTGTCATTTATCTTTCCCCTTCCAAAGAGACCAAGGCATGTGGCAAGGCATGTGGGCCAGGCTTCGTGGTCGCTCCCCATTAAAATCTCCTAGGAGTCAGATTGCCTCGTCTTTGTGGATGCTGGCTATTGCCGCGCTCTGCCACTAAGCCGCATAGGGCCCCGCAATTCCTATGACCGCACTGTGTAAAACCATAAAAACCTAGATCCTTTTTCTTTCAATATGGAACCGTTTTTTATCAACGTCAATAAAGAAATTTATTTGATCTTCAAATTCTTCATTTAGTAGGTTACATGGTATTATACACAAATATTTTATTGCAAGGACATGCAACTCATCAACGTGTCCTTTAATTTTTTTTATAATTCCATCCATGGATAAAAAGTTGCTCGTTGTACTTCTCATTTTAAAGGTAGAACCACGTCTTCTAAATTTTCCCCACTCATATTTTTTATCCTTCTAACTCGGCGTTCAGTTGATATCTCCAACTCTCTATAACAGCGTTCTGTTTTAGCAAATGTCTTTGTTCTATGAAATGGGTTTGCATTAATTTAAAAAAAAATTAGTTCCCATAAATTTTAGATGACATTGAAAAAAAATTGAATTGAACTGAGTAAAATTCCAGCACCCAATCCCGTTTTACTAGTTACTTCTTCAGATATCAATGTTTTCAAAACGCTTGAAATTTTAAAGTATGTCTTTTTCGAAATTATTTATGCTATTGTGGTGTGTATTAACGGATAAATTTGAATATTTTCATGTTCTTGCCATAAATCTTATTAATTTTCCATAAAAATAGACGAATTAAAAATTATTTACACATTACTTTAATTGGATAGGCGTAACATTTTTAATGAATAACCGTATTTTAATGAAAAAGACAAATTATGTGTGCTACTTAAAAGCACTAAAAACAAAATTAATTTAATATTTAGTAAGTTTACTTGCAATAATTTTCTGAAAACTGAAACAGTAACACAAATTGTTACTTTCAAGTTAAACACAATATTTTAACCACCATGCCATGTAGGTACTTGTTAGCGCATCATTCTGCGCATGTCGAAGTTACACGCAAAAACTGTCGTCGCGATATTAATAGCACATATTATTCGGCCCAGCGGTGATGTGTTGTTGTTTTTATGTGTGTTTGCAGTTTTCTTATAAAAATAAAAGTGCCATCTGTGACGTATACCGCTTAATTTTCCAAACAAATTGATACCTTTTTGGGGCGATTTAATACTTTTGAATGGTTTTGCGTTAATTATAACAACCACTATGTAAACAAACAAATGTTGCGCGAATCCATTAATTAAGACTCGAAATAAAGAATATTTTTGTTTCACCTTGGTTTTCCCCCCTTCAAAAGAAAAAGGGCGGTTGTCGGAAATGGCTTTACTTTTCAAATGACCACAAATGCCGCCCTTTAAATGTGTGCCACCCGGGGCGGACCGCCACCACCACCCCCTTAGCTACACCACTGCGTTGTTGTCTACAAACATAAAAAGCAACAACAAATCATTAGTGCCAGTAGTTAATGGGACCGGGTATGTCCCTACTAATAATAATAATAAATAATAAATTGATAATTTTTATAGCGCTGTATCCCAGCAAGGAGCCGGGCTCACAGCGCTTTACATGGAGATAATAACATACGTATAATAATTAATTAAACATTCTTATCATAATAACCACATAAATTACTGTACGTTACACATAAGTTACGTTAAATGTTGTTTCTTTAATTTTGAAAATAAATTTTGAAAAGATGCGTCTTAAGTGCAGTCTAGAAGGACATGGTAGATGAAATTCTCCGGATGTGTAATGGTAGAAAGTTCCATTGTTTGGCTGCACAAAAAGAGAATGACCTTTCGCTATATGTGTTAGTTCGTGTCTTAGGAACACAGAGAATGCGTGTGTCTGCAGAAAAGCGTACCTGACGACTTGGTGAGTAGACCGACAGAAGCTCAGTAAGATGCGAAGGGCATTAGTCAGAAAAGAAGTTGTGACAGAGAACGGCCAGTTTGTAATCAATTCGGGCTTGCATAGGTAGCCAATGAAGTGGGTAAAGTAGCGGAGTAACATGGTCATGTTTTTTTTGCCTTTAGAACTAATCTGGCAGCTGAATTTTGAACTTCTGTAGTTTTTCAATGCATTGTTTTGGCGTACCTGACAGAACAGAATTGAAGTATCCATACGAGCTAGTACAAGAGCACAGACTAGAGTTTTTGTTGAACTAACTGTTAAGTAATGACGGATTGAACTGGTCTGACGAATGGCAGTATAGGCAGAGCGACAGATGTGATTGATGAATTTGTTAGTAGACATATTGTCAGTAATAATGTAGCCAAGATTCCTAGTCGACGTTTTGAATAGTATATCAGAACTAGCCACCTGAATAGAATTCAGAAGAGACAAACTACTGCGTGATTTATTCTTGTAGAATAGGCGTGCTTCTCTCTTGTCATCATTCAGTTTGAGCTTGCTGAAAGTCATCCAAGACTTTACCTCACCAATGCACTCTTGCATCAATTTGACAGTGAAGTCAATATCAGATGGATCAGTGTGAGTGTAAAGCTGAGTATCATCTGCAAATGATTGGCTTTTAACTTAATGCTTTTCGAGCAGTAGAAGTAGTGGCCTTGTATACAGTACGAAAAGTATCGGACCCTAAACGGAGCCCCGAGGCACACCATAAACTACCAGTTATATTTGGTGGGATTTCGCCTAATCGCCGTCTGTGGAAGATCAGTATCGTTGCACGTGAGAAAGCACATCCATATTTAGGGTTTTAATTAATACTATGATTTTTAATAGGCTTTATCTGCTCTTGTAATAAAAATTATGTTAATCTCATCATTAATGTTTTCAATTGGGATATTATCTGACAGCTGAATAGAATTTGTTTACTAATTATGGACATTACAAAAAAAATATGTTCTGAACAATTTATAACATAAGCCATTCAAATCATCGATTTTCTATAAGTTCTTTATTATGATAACTAGATTGTGCCAGGGCGCCATGGGGCCTGCGGCGCCCACTTTTTAGGGCGCCTACGGCGCTAACCTTTTTCAAAAGCCCAACTAACTTGTCCTTTTTTGTTAAATAAGAAATATTAAACTTTCTGAAATGTACGCAAAGTATTTAATAATAGGGGTTGTAGGGCGCCTACGGCGCCCACTTTGTTTTTTGTCAAAAGCCCAAGTAACTTATCCTTGTTTGATAAATACGAAATATTAAACTTCCTGGAATGTACACAAACTATTTTACATCTTTAATTTATAATCATCATGCGCACCGATGCACACCTTGTATTTTAAAATATAAGATCAAACAATGACGTCATATTAAATATTTTTACAGTGCTAATCAACACACGATTTTTCAACTGCTATAGACTGTTGTACATCGTTCCTCAGAGTTTCACATCCTTCCCAACAGGGAGTGACTTGGGCTTTTATATTATTTATAACTAGTTTGTGCTGCGGCGCCGTGGCGCCTGAGGCGCCCACCTTTTTCAAAAGACCAACTAACTTGTCCTTGTATGATAAATACGTAATATTAAACGTTCTTAAATGTACACAAAGTATTTTATAATAGAGTTTTTTTGTTTTTTATATTGCAAAAGCTTAAGTAAAGTATCCTTATATGATAAATACGAAATATTCCTGAAATGTACACAAAGTATGTATATAATATTTTTTTACAGTGCTAATCACCACACGATTTTTAAAGTAACTTTAGAAAGCAGCGCACCAAATTACTGCACCAAAAATAACTCTTATCGAACGTCCGCATGAAATTGTTCAATTATTAGGTAGCGTGTATCGTCTCGTCATGTTTCTCACATTAAAGAGCTACAAGTATGTCGAAATAGTTCGAATGCACAGAAGAGCGCCGCCGCAATCATTATTTAACTTTAATTAATTTTTGTTGTTATTTTTGGCCTGTTTTAAAAGTAATTTTACGCTCAAGGAGAAAAAATGAAGAAAGGAATAACTATCACTAAACCTACCCCTAAAACCTATTCTTAAACCTACTCTTACCCTAAAAACTATCACTAAATCTACACCTAACCCTAAAACCTATCACTAAACCTACCCCTAACCCTAAAGCCTATCACTAAACCTACCCCTAACCCTAAAACCTATCACTAAACCTACCCCTAACCCTAAAACATATCACTAAACCTACCCCTAACCTTAAAACCTATCACTAAACCTACCCCGAACCCTAAAACAAAAACTATCACTAAACCTATCCCTAACCCTAAAACATATTCCTAAACTTAAAATGTGATAGTGATTCTATCAGGGACAAACCCATGAACAAAAAATAATAATTATGTTTAAAAAAAATGTAAAGTAAAGAAATAAAAAAGAAAGCCCCAACTAAAAATCGAACCCCAGATCTCTATTTCAGCAGTCGGTCGCTCTATTAATTTGACCAAAGAAGTTACTTACAATATTTGTTCTTTTTAAAAGTACTATAAATATAACGCTAACTCTTTTAATTTAAGAAACATGATTTCTCACTCTTCAATTTTAAGAAACAAGATTTATTACAAAGCATACGAGACAATACACACTACCCAATTATTAATAATAATAATAGTGTGGAGGGTGTTTAATGATTAATGTTAATCTGGAAACCAAAATGATTATCCAATTTTTTTAAAAAGCAGAGTGATGTCCCTTAGCGTTAGGCTACATAATTGAGCGTAAATATATATATGATGTTTATATAATTTTAATAATAATAAATTCCTTTTTTTTCTACCAGGTGATCATTTGATAGTCTTCCTATATCAGAGACCTTCAGCGAAGATCAGTCAGCCGAGCCTCTTGGAAAAGTATGTGGAGCTCTCTTGCGACATGACACTTCCAGGGCTTGGGTCGTTCCTGGGTTACACTCTCTTTCTGTTGACAGTTTGTTCCGTGTTTGCGTTCAAGACGCGCAGACTACCTGAGAACTTTAACGAGTCTCTGTTCATCTCCATGTGTGTGTCAACGACCCTGGTCATCTGGTTGTCATTCATGGCGACGTATTTCACAGCCTCCCGCGATTACGTCAAAGTCCTTCTCCTGTCCATGACCCTGTTGTTGAACCACTCAGTGGCCATTGTGTTATTGTTCATACCTAAAATTTATGCTGTGTTAGTCGTTGACCCTATAAAGATCGTCATTTGCTCCCCAAGCATTGCCTATGCGAATCGATCATCAACAACTGCTAATTTGTTTACCATGGCTCAGCTCGAACCTTCGTCATCTTCTGAACTTCTTGCCAAAAAGCGTCATTCCCGAAGTGAATCAATAATTGCTAGTCATCCCAGGAGTCAACCGCAAAAAAGACCATCCGATTTTGTAAGTCTAAGGAGGCCATCCCCAAAAAGACCATCAGATATTGGAATTGCACATAGGCAGTCAATGAAACGACAATCTGACCAAGCAATGGCAAGAAGGCAATCGCACAAAAGACAGTCTGAAATGTTTTATTAAAGTCAATGGCTCCGAAAATGAAGAAGAGAAAGTTTCAGCTTCAGGTATAACTTACCCTAAAACCCTAGTGACAACAGTGATTTAACAGGCTAAACATCTTATTAGTTGATAAATTTTTATAAGAGTATTTATCACTAGAAATGTAGTTAAAAGGGGGCCAGCTCAAACAATAAAGAATTTCAGCTTTAAAAAAACTGGATAAAATTCAATAGTCAATCATATTTATAGTTGGGTAAGGGTGTGAAACGGTTTTGTTGTCATCCTTACATTTTAACTTAAAATTTATTTTTCAACGTAATCATATTTGAAAAAATAATTTCTCGATTTAATGTTTAAAAATCTTTAAAATTTTAAATTTTAAGAAAATAAATTAAAATTAAAAAAAAAGAACAATAGTTTTATTCGTTACTTAAAAGTAAAATCAATTGGCTACCATCTATCATCTAGATGTGTTTCATTTACACAGCTTGCTTTTCTGCGTATCTGAATGTAAACATAATTTTTTTCTGAAGACATGAGTAATATCAAGATATACCTGTGTTGCTTTGATATTTGGTTGCACTTTTCATGAATTTAACGTGTATTTATTGACCTAAAACTTAAAATAAACATGACAGACACTGCCCACATTATTTCAAGACATAATTTATACGTTCTCATTTGTCTTAGCGATTGCGGGGCCTTATGCGGCTTACTATGCGAAACGGATTGGACGGATAGACGGATAGACGGCCATTCGACAAAATGCGTTTTGGCCAGGGCCGGTCTTAGGCGTTTAGAATCTATGCTGCCGCAGTGGGCCCCGCGCTTATTATCACTATTAATTCCTTATCCTTACCCAAACTAGGCCCCGTTTACATACACATATACACATACATACATACATACCTACCTACATACATACATTTATATATGTATATGGATATACAAAAATTACTTTATACATCACAGACGCTCCTTCTTTACCGGAGATTATTGCGTTCTACGCTTGTCCATGGCTTATTCATGGTTTATGACTATTCTTGCATTTTAATTACAGTTTTAATTAGGGTGGTACCGGATTTTGGCTCCAGTTAGTCCGGAATCCGGCCATTTTTACAAATCGGTTCCGGCTTCAGCTCCGACAGAATTTCACTTCATAAATCCGGCGAAATCCGGCAGGCCGGTAGAGCCATAATATATATATATATGTATAATAGCCAACTGGTATGCGGAAGAGAGGACGCCCCTGCTTGCGCTTCAAGGATGTCTGCAAGAAAGACATGACTCTGGTGCAGATTGACCATAAAACGTGGGAGACCATTGCTGTGGAGCGCACCTCCTGGCGGGCAAAAGTGCGCGAGGGCATTCAAGTCGCGGAAGCTTCCCTTACAGCCAGGAGCGAGGAGAAAAGGGCCAGGAGAAAGGGGAAGGGGGGTAGATGAGCAGGAGGAAACGCCATCATCCCATGAGGATGGACGGATGCCATAGAATAGAATAGAATAATAGCCCAGGCTCTGGCAAATCCAGAATCCGGCCATGTTTACAAATCCGGCTCCGGCTTTGGCTGGATTTCACTTTATAAATCCGGTCAAATCCGGTCGGAACACCCCTAGTTTTAATATATATGTGTGTGCATTTGTGTTTTTGTGTGTGTGAAAATGCCATTGGAACTTGTGTTTTCCTTATATTAAAATAATATTTTATTTACAGTAAACCTAATAACTCTAAAATTAAATTTATAATTTCAAATATTTCATTTGGGGACATTACAATATTATCAGGCACTAAACATAAATAATTTAGAATAGTTGAATAAAATAGCCTACAAAGAAATACAGACGAAATATGTGAAGTAAGCGATAAGCTTATAAGATGAATTGGGACAGCGTTCTAATGGCTTCACTGGAAGTGGGTCATTTTCGACTTTTGTTTTTCTGACGACCGAACGAACGAACGATGAGACGGCGGTGAAGTTAATATAAGGGATTAAAAAGCCCGCATCTGAGCTACACCTTCAGTCTCTTGGGCTCTTACTTTCCGTCAGGTAATTGACTTTATGCCTAATTAAACCAATTCAGCGGCACGCGAATCTCAAACTAACTAAGCGTGCGCCTCACTTCAACCCCGATGTCCACCGTACTTTGATCTGGGGTACACAATACATTTAAAGTATCGGGTGACTCCAGCCATAGCTACGACGCTCATTGTTTAAGCGTGTGACCTAATTTGTGTGTGTTTAAGTTTTGGCAAGTGGGGGGGGGGCGACTTTGTTTTAAAATAAACTCTCCGGGGGGGGGACTTTTTTGCGGGGGGGGGGAGACTTTATTTCGCGACAACGGCACCCTCCTAAATCAAATGATTGATTACCGTTGATGTATGCGATATAAATTGGGTAATAGTAAGAATATCAAGTACATTGACAGCTATGCCTCTATTAAAGTGATGTCGCTGTAGATTGTTTGCTTTCATAATAATCTCGTGTTTTAAACAAAATTTTAGCTCTTTAATAATTTTAATAGATCAATGCATTTTGCTTTTTAAAAAAAGTTAGATTAAAAAAAAAGATAAGTTTGTCTTTCTTAAAACTATTTCATTTAAGTTTTGACGTCATCAAAATATGCCGTCCATAATCTATTTTGCACCATTGTTTACACATTTTGTTTTCTCAAGACACATTAGGTTTCCTTCTCGTTCATAAAGTTTGTTTTTTGTGAGTTGAAAATCTCATAAATGCATTCAATTAATTTCATTTCTGTGAATAGGTAAGACTCGCACTAAATATTAGTGCATTGCATAATCATAACTCATTTCATTATAAACTGAGCATGAATAAATGAGCTATATTCTTATGTTTGCGTTGCTTAAGGTAAGCCTAGCCCTAAGTCTAGGCCTAAACCTTTATTTTTCACATGCTTGAACTTGAATGGATAATTCAATTTACATTTGCGTAGTTACTTTTATCAATGAAATTGTATTTGTTGAAATTAATTATGTATTTCATTTTATTATGGGGTAAATGGATTCAATACGGTATAAAGTGTAAATCAAGGATTTATATGTACATATATACATACATACATACATACATACATACATACATACATACATGATACATACGTACATACGTACATACGTACATACGTACATACGTACATACGTACATACGTACATACGTACATACGTACATACTTTTGTACGTAAATACGTACCTACGTACCTGTGTGTGTGTGTGTTGTTCGTCCATCGATTCGACGAAGACCACTCTAGTCATCCGAGGGTTGCTGGGACTGGCTCTGTTTGTGCGTGCGCAGATGGCTGATGAGGCCGATCCTTGCACGGAAGGTTCGGGAACAGAAGGGAAAAGGGACTAGTGGGACATCTCCAAGAGGGTTGACAGCACTGGCCTTTCGGGCTTGCCTCTTCTTTTCTGCGGAGGTGATCCGATTTGCCTCGCATGACTTGGCACCTTCGTGGATGGAAGAACGCCAGGTGGAACGGTCCTTTGCAGCACGTTCCCACGTGTCTGGGTTGATGGTAACCGCTTTCAGTGTGTCTTTGAAGCGTTACTTTTGCCCACCGTGGGACCGCTGACCATACTGGAGCTCGCCATAGAAGAGTTTCTTTGGCAGTCTCTCGTCTGGCATTCGGACCACGTCCCCTGCCCAGCGAAGTTGGGACTGCATCAGGAGGGTAAATATGCTGGGGAGACCTGCCTTGGTCAGTACCACTGTGTCTGGGATTTTATCCTGCCACTTTATGCCGATGATCTTCCTGAGGCTTGTTGTATGAAAGTGGTTAAGCTTCCTAGCATGGTTAAGCTTAACCTACGCACCTACGTACATACGTACATATGTACCTACGTACATACGTACATACGGACATACGCACATACGCACATACATTACAAAAATACATATACAAATGTAATCGTATTGATACAGAGAAAAGTCCTTGACATTGGAAAAGAAGGAAAGAATCTTATTGTAAATTACATACGTCCAAATAATTGTCACACTCTTTGGCTTCGCTTAAATTTAGTTTTAAAAATTCATTCACTTTTAAATACATCTACATAAGGACTCTTTTTAAAAACTTTCAAGTAAAAAAAATAATTGTATTTTATTTCTAGTTTAAACTAAATTTTAACTTAGACTTATCAACTCATTTCAGCCACATCCCTCCTTTATTTGCTTGCAACTGAATAGTGGGCGATCAACAAATTACAGCTCCTGTGATGAAAATTGCTTCTGTTTAACACGAATCATCGCTACTTTTCGAAATCTGGTATCACAAGTTTGAACTGCCAGCGCTTACAATTGGTTTGATTACGTTATTGTGATTCAAAGTTTCATGTCTTTCAACAAATTATCCTCTACATCTGTCAGAAACCAATTTTTTACAGTAGCTGTTAGCTGTGACGTAATGCGCTCAGACATAATAACTCATAATACAATTTAACAGAATGTAGACAAAAACACAATGACCATTCAAAATTGAGCTCATTTGAATTATGTAAAGGTGAAAAGAACTAACATTATTTTTAGAGAAAAGAATTCTCCTGTTCATCTTGTTACCTCGACTTTCGACTCAAGAGTTATGAACAATTTATTTATTCAGGAAAAAGAAGTTTCACAACAAAAACCTATGTATTAATTAGAACATTTTTGAATGCTTTTAACAAATCTGATCTTACACAATTCTTCTTGGTTATCCAGAAGGACCTTAAAATGACGATGAGCCAATGAGTTGAGCTAACTGACAGACACAAGAAGTGATTTAAAGGGATTTTTTGTGTGTAAAAAACGACTTGCAAGTTGATAAGATTGTAAAGAACGCTGAAGTAAAAAAAAATAATTTCATTAGACAATCTTCCAATATTAAACTCTGATTTGCTACAGTATTGTATCAAACTTTCAAGGGATAAGTAAAAAACAAATGAATGGTAGTGTAATTATTGAATCTTGGAATGTAAATAATAAATGTCAAATGAGATAAATGAAGTAATTGCCAAAGGTAATTAAAAAAATAAAATATAAGACCTTACAAAGAAATGACTTTAAAAAATGAAGCTACTACAATGATTCCGATATTGATGTTAATAATTGTTTTTCAACCTTCCTTGCCCCATTTACAACCATGTTCCAATATTGCTCTGCAAAAGGACCTAAACCACGAAGCGTACGTCTCGCTGGGAGATATCAACATCGGGGCTTTGTTCAGTATCACACAGGCCGGAACGGGACTTCAGTGCACCAAAATTATTAAGAGTGATAGTTGGAACATGAAGTTCGTAGAAGCGGTGGCATTTGCCGTCGATATGATCAACAACGATCCTAAACTCTTGCCCCACGTCAAACTTGGCTTTGTCATACTAGACCACTGTGATAAACATAATGTAGCTCTTGCAAGGGCACTGGCTTTTTTACCGACGAAAAAATGCAAATTGAAGGGAAATAAAACTCTGACTTCAACGAACTCTTATTATGACGTCATCGGTGTTATTGGTACGTACTCTAGTATGCCGACGACTTTGGTTTCATTTTTATACGCCGTTGCTAAGTTACCACTAATTAGCTTCATGGCAACGTCAGATCTACTTAGCGATAAAGGACATCATCCATATTTTTTGAGAGTGGTTCCCCCTGATCAGCAACAAGTTTTGGCAATGCTTACCTTTGTTGCTGATCAAGGATGGAGTTATGTCTCAATAGTTTACGAAGAAGGCGCATATGGACAAATGGCTTATGAGAATTTCAAACAATTTGTTGCAGATTTCGGGATATGCTTTGCTGCGGTTCACAAATATACTGCTAAATCAACTTCAGAGCAGGTAATTACAGAATTAATGGAATATGAACGGGCACGAGTTGTTATTCTGTTCGTTACAGTAAACCCAGGCTTAAATATACTTAAGGCGTCATCAAACTTTGGTGCAAAAAGAGGACATTTTATTTGGATTGGAAGTGACGATTTTAGTGAGAAATTAATCAGTGACAGGTTATTTCTTGACGAGGTAGCCGGCGCATTCTTTTTTATGTACTACGCGAGAGATGTTGTAGAATTTACAAAGTACTTTAACAATATTCCAGTGAGTACTAGCAAAAATCCATGGTTGAAGAAGTACTGGGAATTACAATTAAATTGCTCATTTGATAAAGGAAATTGCACGATCAAAGATCCAACAAATTTTGAGGGTTTCAAGCACTCGATAAGTACGTCACATGTAATGGATAGTGTTTTAACGTTTGCACATGCGGTTCACAGATTAATTGAAGACTTGTGCCCAACAGCACAGAATGAGGAAGTAAAAAAATGTATTAAAGGAGAGGACCTCATAAAGTATCTTTACAATTCATCTTTTCAAGGCTTGAAGGGGAAAATACAATTCGACTCAAATGGAAACCTAATAGGAAATTATGAGATTCGTCAAGTCAAATTAGCAACTGACGTATATAAAGACTGGAGGAACCTTACTTCACTGGACAATATGATGCTGGAAGAATCTATTGGAACCTTTGACACAGTTACACGAAAGATAACATACACCAGTGTTGGTATTTCTTGGGACCATCTGTACGAGAAGGATCCTATTCTAAACCTTCCAATCGATGAAAATATTAAAAAACCCATGTCCACGTGCAGTGACCCGTGTCTTTTAGGAGAGTACCGAGTCCAACTTGACGTGCCGTGCTGCTGGGACTGTCACCAGTGTCGGAACAATGAACGAATCACAGAAGGCGGCACCCGTTGTGAGACTTGCCTGGAGTTTACGTGGCCTGACCCAGATACGAACATGTCCACATGTCGTCACATTTCAATAGAATTCTCCTCCATGTATGGGACGATTCCTATAATAGAAATAGCGCTGGCCTTGGTTGCTATCATCATACTCATTTCCGTAGCCATCTTTTTCACAGTACACAGGGATCACCGCGTGATCAAAGCCTCCTGCCGAGAGCTGAGTTATCTACAGATGACGGGGATATTGTTGGGATATGTCAGCGTCATTGTGTTTCAGATGAAGCCAAACGACGTCACTTGTGGATGTTTATACTTTATGTATTGTCTGAGCTTCGCCTGGGTCTACTCCCCACTCATTGTCAAAGCCTTCAGAATCTATCGGATGTTCATCACCGCCAAGTACAAATTACATCCCCAGTTCACAAGTCCACAAGCGCAACTCTTTTTGGCCAACGTATTGATTGCAATTCAGGTATTTTATTGAATTTATTTTTGATATCATTTATATATGGCATCAGTCGACCCTTAAGGGATGATGGCGTTGTCTCCTCCTCCTCCTCTTCCCCCACCTTTCTCCCGGCTCTTCTCTCTTCACTCCAAGCTGTGGGGGTTGCTGCCGTGGCTTAAATGCCCTCGTCTACCTTTGAGGGTGCGCTACTTAGCAATGGCTTCCCAAGTTTTGTGGTCAATGCACGCCAATAAAATGTCTTTATTGCAGACGTCCTTGTAGCGCAGGCAAGGGTGACCTCTTTTTAAATCCCTTATATTAACTTCACGGCCGTCTCTCTCTCTCTCTCTCTCTCATCATCTCATGGGCTCGGCGGGCGGAAAAACAAAAGTCGAAAATGACCCACTTCCAATGATCCGATCGAACTGAAATTTGGCACACGGACCCGTCTTACCTAACAATGCATCGTATCAAAATTTCAGATCGATCGAACGTACCGTAATTAAATTAATGCATTTTTAGTTTATCCTTATATGAGGTATGTAATTTTAATTCACGATTTGTTATTGTTTTTTTGCCACGTGAAAGTTTGAGCATTGAGGCGACCCAACGAAACGACGGTGCGCTTTTGTTTACATTTTACGTGTCACTCTGAGCTCGGTCAAGCGAATCGGTGACCAGACTTTTCCCCTCTCCCCCTCCCACCCACCCCTCCCCCCTAGGGTTATGAAGCAAACTTGTGTTAAGACAGATTCAGTCTGTAAATGTTTGAAAATAATCAATACTGTTAGTTATGTCTCATATATAAGGGATTTATAGTCAAAAACTTTGTTTTTACGGGTTTGTTTTTTAAATCCCTTATATTAACTTCGCGGCCGTCTCTCTCTGTCTGTCTCTCTCTCATCATCTCATGGGCTCGGCGGGCGGAAAAACAGAAGTCAAAAATGACCCACTTCCAATGATCCGATCGAACTGAAATTTGGCACACGGACCCGTCTGACCTAACAATGCATCGTATCAAAATTTCAGATCGATCGAACGTACCGTAATTAAATTAATGCATTTTTAGTTTATCCTTATATGAGGTATGTAATTTAAATCACGATTTGTTATTGTTTTTTTGCCACGTGAAAGTTTGAGCGATTGAGGCGACCCAACGAAACGACGGTGCGCTTTTGTTTACATTTTACGTGTCACTCTGAGCTCGGTCAAGCGAATCGGTGACCAGACTTTTCCCCTCTCCCCCTCCCCCCACCCCTCCCCCCCTAGGGTTATGAAGCAAACTTGTGTTAAGACAGATTCAGTCTGTAAATGTTTGAAAATAATCAATACTGTTAGTTATGTCTCATATATAAGGGATTTATAGTCAAAAACTTTGTTTTTACGGGTTTATTTTATTAAATCCCTTATATTAACTTCACGGCCGTCTCTCTCTCTCTGTCTTGGGCTCGGCGGGCTCGGCGGGCGGAAAAACAGAAGTCAAAAATGACCCACTTCCCAAGATCCGATCAAACTGAAATTTGGCACACGGACCCGTCTGACCTAACAATGCATCGTATCAAAATTTCAGATCGATCGAACGTACCGTAATTAAATTAATGCATTTTTAGTTTATCCTTATATGAGGTATGTAATTCAAAATTCACTGTAAATCTTAGTTCCACGTGAGTTTGAGTTGACGCCGACCGTCGTGTTGACGACGACCGTCGTGCCGACACCCCCTCACATCCCACCCCCATTTATTAAAGACAAGGGACATCACTCAGTGTCAGTCTGTAAATGTTTAAAAATAATCACTACTGTTAGTTATGTCTCATATATAAGGGATTTTTAGTCAAAAACTTTGTTTTTACGGGTTTGTTTTTTAAATCCCTTATATTAACTTCGCGGCCGTCTCTCTCTCTCTGTCTTGGGCTCGGCGGGCGGGCGGAAAAACAGAAGTCAAAAATGACCCACTTTCCATGATCCGATCGAACTGAAATTTAGCACACGGACCCGTCTGACCTAACAATGCATCGTATCAAAATTTCAGATCGATCGAACGTACCGTAATTAAATTAATGCATTTTTAGTTTATCCTTATATGAGGTATGTAATTCAAAATTCACTGTTTGTTATTGTTTTTTTTCTTCCAGTTTCACGTGAGTTTGAGTTGACGCCGACCGTCGTGTTGACGCCGACCGTCGTGCCGACACCCCCTCACATCCCACCCCCATTTATTAAAGACAAGGGACATCACTCGGTCTCAGTCTGTAAATGTTTGAAAATAATCGATACTGTTAGTTATGTCTCATATATAAGGGATTTATAGTCAAAAACTTTGTTTTTACGGGTTTGTTTTTTTAAATCCCTTATATTAACTTCACCGGCGTCTCTGTCTGTCATCATCTCTCTCTGTCTTGGGCGGGCGGAAAAACAGAAGTCAAAAATGACCCACTTCCCGTGATCCGATCGAACTGAAATTTGGCACACGGACCCGTCTAACCTAACAATGCATCGTATCAAAATTTCAGATCGATCGAATGTACCGTAATTAAATTAATGCATTTTTAGTTTATCTATTTAAACTATATGTAGAGGTCACTATCGTTTACATTTTACGGGTCACTTGACTTCAGGCCAGCCACCGGTGTGAACACGTCTCGTGCTTAAACCAGGTAAAGCGGCGTGCTTTTGTTTACATTTGGCGTTTCACGGTGAACTTTCCCCAGTGATCGGTGACAAGACCTTTCCCCTCTCCCACCCCCACCCCACCCTTTTTGGGTTAAAAGCAAAGGGGAGTAAAGACAGATTCAGTCTGTAGATATTTGTAAATACTGTAAGTTCTGTCTCATATATAAGGGATTTATAGTCAAAAACTTTGTTTTTACGGGTTTGTTTTATTACGACGTTTTTATTAACTTTCTTTCGTGTCTGTCCGCAATTTTTCAAATTTGCCAACGTAAAATTAAACCACTTCTGATGGTCCTAGAGAGCTCAAAATTTGACCACAGATAGATCTTGGATAACAATGCATTGTATCAAAATTTCAGATTGATCGAATGTACCGTAATTAAATTATTGCATTTTTTAGTTTATCTCTATATAAGCATCTCTTATCCGTCTGCTATTTCTTTTTCACGTGCCAACTCAGTTAACCCCGTGACCTCCTCCCCGTGGTATTAAAACGTTGGGCGGCGCTTATGAGGTGTTTGGTAAAATAAATCGAGGTAAAAAATAATTTTAAAAGGGGAGTTAAATCATTGAAGTAAATTGAATAAGAAAGCAGTCTTAATATGAATTAGTGTAGGGTTTTCAATTGATAAGCGTTGGTGTTTGTCCATATGTTTGTGTTTGTTTGTTTTGGGTCTAAATGCCTAACCTCCACGCTGTTAGACCTGACAATCCATAACATATGGAAACCATGTAGGCAATTTTGTATTTAATGAATTTTCTTATGTACATTAAAAGTAATATATACTCTTATGATTTTACCCATCGACTAAAAAGAGTAAAATAAATAAAGGTAAAAAGGGATTTTTAAAAACCACGTTTTTATAAGTGGACTAAAAAGAATAAAATAATTTAGAACTTCTAAGTTTATGTACTTTCATTTCATATGACTAAAAACGTGGGGCGGGTGTTTGGTATACAAATTAAAGATTTGTAATTTAGAAGGCAAAAGAGAGATGTATAAGAGAGAGAATGAGTGAACTGCATATGTTAAACCTCATAAGCGCCCGCCCCAAGAAGATACCAAGAGGTGTTGGTGCCAGTACACAATCCTGTTTGGGAAGGATTCTGAGGTGGCACCATCAAAGAGCACTGTGCTGTGCATTTTGGTGTGGAAAGACTCGATGATGTTGAGAAGCCGCGGCAGACACCCGTTTTTCCCAGTATTCGGAATAGACCATTGCGGCTGACTTAGTCTAATTCCTTTGTTTAATCAGTGTAGGCCATGAAGAGGGCTTTCTGTTGCTAACGATATTTCTCTTGCAGTTGGCGAAGTGAGAATATCATGCCCATGGTTGACCGGCCAGCCCGAAGACCGCATTGAGATTCTGAGTACACTTTTTGTGCCAGAGATTGCAGAAGTGCCAGAACTTCTCTTGCAAAGGCCTTTACCACAATACTGAGTAGAGATATGTCTCGGTAGTTGTTACAATCACTGCGGTTACCTTTGTTTTTGTTGAGGGTGACTATTTTGGCATCTCTCATATCATGTGACCGTTTTCCCAACAATCGCATATGAGCTCGTTCTGAGGCTCCAGTAATACTGGCTTACAACACTTGAGGACTTCTGCACGAATGCAGTCTTCCTATTATAAAGATCATCAACGGTTTTACTAAGCTCCTCTATCGCAGTAAGCAATGTGGCATTTGCTTAATTGGAGTACACTCCTCAGGTCAGAGTGCCTGGTGATAACGAGATCAAGCTGCATGGTGCCATCGCTTTGAGCGGGGGTGTCTCCATGAAACTTAATGGATGACTTTGCATTTAAATAAGATGTTAGCTACACACAGGCTAAGAGTACTACATAGCTCAAGTTGTTAGCTACACACAGGCTAAGAGTACTACATAGCTCAAGTTGTTAGCTACACACAGGCTAAGAGTACTACATAGCTCAAGATGTTAGCTACACACAGGCTAAGAGTACTACATAGCTCAAGTTGTTAGCTACACACAGGCTAAGAGTACTACATAGCTCAAGTTGTTAGCTACACACAGGCTAAGAGTACTACATAGCTCAAGCAGTCGCTGGCCATTGTAATTCTTTTCACCAATGCAAGATGTTCTTAAATAAAAGCCTTGCATGCTTAATTATTACAAACAAAAATAAATTGCAATTTTTTATTTATACCAGTCATTGTTGAATAAAAACAATGATGGGAAAACTTTTCAGGGTGAGGGCTTCATCAACTGATTATGAAACTTCAAAGTCCATTACGTTCCTATCTTATCTGTTACAGTAGGCCAGGGGTTCCTAACCAGTGGTGCATGCACCCCTAAGGGGTGCATGAGCAGGTTCCAGGGGGTGCATGAACCATTCAGAGAAAGAAAAAAAAAGGGGAAGAAAAAAAAAGAAGGAAAAAAAAAGAAAGAAAAACTGATAATCTGAAAATGTAAACCATAATCAAGGCATGCCGCGTTAAAGGGCGCCCATATACAACCTTTTTTTTAACTCGTTCGCGCATCGTTCGCGCATCGTTCTGCGC
Source organism: Ampullaceana balthica (assembly GCA_944989445.1). Taxonomy (NCBI): domain Eukaryota; kingdom Metazoa; phylum Mollusca; class Gastropoda; family Lymnaeidae; genus Ampullaceana; species Ampullaceana balthica. The sequence continues at coordinate 101,461 of CALYLW010000449.1, read as the reverse complement.
ATGTCGAAAATTGACTGAAAAACTTTCGCAAAATGAACCGTTCGCTCTACGTGTTCCTCGGAATTTCGTGTTTTACGTCACAGTTTTCTAAAAATAATTTAATTTTGTCATCAAATACGTCAGATGAGGTGTGACCCTCTAACTGTTTTGAGCGGATGTAAACGTTGGGATTTTTTTCCTTCACTTTTATTGCTCTGTACGCTGCAAATGTCTTAAAAACGTTAATTCTAAGCCATTATTCGTCATTGAAATCTAAAATCTTGAGTTGAGCATCCGATTCCGGTCATTAAAAACATCAACTTTGTCAGTTAAAAATTTGCCTGTGACTGGTACGACTTTTCGATTGTCATCACTCCCCTCAAAATCGTTAATAAATAATAAAAAGAGAGAGAGATGGAACACAAAAGCTTAAGTGCTTCCACTGTGGAAAAATCCTGTGCAATGACAACATGAAGCCTTTTAGACTATGAGAGCACTTGGAGAAAGTCCATCCATCCAATTCCAAGGACAGTGTTGAGGTCTTCAAGCAGAAGAGAGCTAGCATCTTGACCTCAGGTACCTTGCCCAAGCTTGGATTTTCTTTGTCACAGAAATCTTTACTGGAGGCATCATTCAAGGTTGCATATCTTATGGCAAAGAACAAGAAGCCCACACCATTGGAGACCTTTGGTGAAGCCTTGTGCTCTGGAGATGGTGGAACTGATGTGTGATCACCAGCAGAGGAACCAGGTTGAGAAAGTTCCTTTGTCCAATGACACTATTCATTCCAGGATTAGTGACATGGCTGCAGACATTCTGGATCAAGTCTTGTGCGAGATGAGAAGCAGTCTTTTTCTCTTTTAGCATGCAGCTGGATGAATCCACTGATGTAGCACAATGCAGTCAGATTCTTGTATTTCTGAGATATGTTCTCAGTGGATTGCTGAAGGAAAAATTTCTCTTTTGTGAGCCACTCCTAGCTACTACCAAAGCTGCTGATGTGCTGCAGCTAGTTAAGGCATTATTAATTGAAAACCAGTTTGACTGGACTTCAAGAATTTCTTCAATTTGCACAGGTGGTGCTCCCTCCATCCTCGATAATAAGTCAGGATTTTCAGCACTGGTAAAGAAAGAAGTTCCAGATAATGTCACTACACACTGTATTCTTCATCGTCAGGCCCTGGCATGCAAAATTCTACCCCCAACCTTGAAGTCAATTCTTTCTACTGCAGTCCAAGTTGTAAATTTTATCCGCTCACATGCCTTGAACCACTGCCTCTTCAAGTTGTTCTGTCAGGAGATGAGCTCTGAGAATGAAGTTCTGCTCTACCACACTGAGGTGTGCTAGTTGTCCAGGGGACGGATACTTTCTCCGTTAGTAGAACTGAGAGTGGAGCTTGCCATTTTCTTGCAAGAAAAAGAGAGTGACCTTGCTGAAAAGTTTGATTGTCCAAATTTCATTCATTACTTGGCATACCTGGC
>CALYLW010000449.1:0-95000 GCA_944989445.1 Ampullaceana balthica | reverse complement strand
TCACCCACTCATTCATTACTAATTCTCCAACTTCCCATGTAGTTAAAAGTAAGAAACTTTAGGAATTTGTTGAGTACGATACCACAATGGTAACCGTCAGTTTAAAGAAAAAATTACCAATCTTTTTACATTTGGCTATTGTTAACATCGATGGACATTGACCAAACTTGGTACAGAAAGACTGGATGGCCTATTTTAAAATAGTTTTCTTTCCTTGGGGCCGGGGACCTAAAATATTTTTCCGCAAACTTTGAAGACTTTATTCCACATTCGGTTTCTCTGTCATGGTCATAATCACATTTGAAATATTCAGGCATTATAACTTTACATCTTGGCCCTTTAGGCCCGGTGGCCCTTTAGGCCCGGCGGCCCTTTAGGCCCGGTGGCCCTTTACGTCCTTTTATTCCCTGATGGAATCTACACGATCTTGACAAATATTGACAAACAAATATTGTCATCGTTATCCAGATTTAAATCAACAGGTGTTTTTGACTTCATATTTTGCACTGATAGGGTCGGTGGCCAACATAATAACTTTAAAAAAAAAGCTGTATAAATATAATTTTATGCATCCGATCATCATGAAAATTTGTTAAGTTAATGAGTTTGATCCTGTATGGGTTTCTGGCATAAAATTTTGCCTTAATACTATTTTTAAGGAGCTGGGGGCAAAAAATGTCATTTTCTTTACATTATTTTATTATTTTATTTAACAATTTTAATTATTAACTGTTGGATAAATGGATGGATCTTGACCAAAATTAAGTACATAAAAACTAGGGAGCCCATATTAAAAACTATGGGACACTGAACTCTTAAAGTGTTCTTTGCTTCGGAGCTGTGAACCCAAAAATAATTTTCGTTAACTTTTAATATTGTATTCCCTATTCGATTTTACTCGATTTTGACAAATAATATTAAAACATATTATCTCTACCCTGATCCATATTGAAATCTTCAGGACTTCTGACTTTTGCATCTTGCACAGTTTGGGCCCAGGGGCCCTTAATATCTTTTATTCCCCATTCGATTTTTACATCATTTTGACAATTATAGAGAAATATATCTTTCCTTATCCAGATTTAAATCAACAGGTGTTTTGAACTTACCAACTTGTACAGTCTTTAGTGTAATTGTTTTCTTATGTAAACTGTATACATATTTTTTTCTTCATCTAATCATTATGAAATTTGGGGAAGTTGTTGATAAGTTTCTGGCATGATAAGTTAAAAAAAAACAATCACTTATTGAGGCTGGGGCCCCAAAATCTCATACTTTGGGAAGTTGTTGAGTACACTCCTACGAAGGATTCTAGCTTCAATGGATGGTTAGTGATCAAACTTTGTATATTTATACTTGATGGCTCATATTTAAACTATAGGGCATTGAAACCCTGATGCTCAAAAGTTCAGTAGATTTCTATCGAAAATTTTGCGTAACGTTCATAAGTGTAAACTGTGTTCGCCATTTTAAACTTTCGAATTTATTGTCCAATCTTCACGAACTTTGGTAAGTGGCTTTCCTGCGCTAACCAAAAATGAAAAAAACAACAACTTATTTTGGTCGTATAATGCAAATCTCGGGCGCCATATTGAGCTTTAAAACGGTCTTTTTTGCTCATGGGCCCATCCAGCGTCGCCACAAAGTCTCCCCAAAACACGGAAAGCAGCAGTTTACCGGTTCTAAGCCACTGCTCAATCGACGTAGAGCTAGGCGCCAGGGGCCGAATCTGGCGGTCGGAGAGACTACCAAGTCTCACTGGACAGCTACCGCATGCCTCAAACTAGACAGCCCCCAGTCATATCATTGCTATCCTAGCTGTCATGGCCTGCTTTCTCCGCTGGGTGCGTATACCACTCAACAAGTTAGCCAAAAAGGCCTGCACCAGGAAATGAAAAAAGGAAAAAAGACCCCAGCTCCTCGAATCTCAAGCTGGAACGTGAGGACTACGTGTCCCGCATCACAGCCGACCTGCAATCTATGAACGACACACGCAAAATAGGTATCGTTGACAGAAAGCTCAACAGACTGAAGATAGACATCGATTGCCTTTAAGAGACTCGGCTCCCAGACAGCGGCTCAGTAAAAGAGACAAAGTATAACTTCTTCTGGCAAGGCAGACCTACAAACGAACAAAAACAGCATGGTATAGGTTTTGTAGTTAAGAACACCCTCCTACCATCCATTTAAACCCCCATACAGATGATCATTACTATAGTCACACTGAAAGGCCCAAATAATAAAACCTATAATGATAATGACACCACCAACGCTAACATCCTCAACACGTACTTTGCATCATTATCTTTCAGCCACATGTGACAAGGAGGTTACATTTTTTAAAATAAAATAGAAGAAATGGGTAATATAACTGTAGACGAGATGGGTATAAATACACTCCTAAAAACTTAAAAATTAACAAAGCTACTGGTCCAGATGAATTGTCTGCATTAAACGAATTAAACAATGAACTGTCCCCAATCCAAGTAGTACTATTTCAAGCCTCTCTAAATCACGGTAAAGTGCCCCAGGATTGGAGATTAGCTAACGCAGTGTTTCTCAATTATTTTCTGTCATGCCTCTCCCCCCTAGGAAGAAAGAAAACATTTCGCGCCCCCCGCGTGACTGTAAATAGTATCATTTATCTATAAAATTGTTATAAGTACACCTCTGCATAACGGTCAAACGAGCCCCCCTTTACGGAGCCTCGCGCGACACTATTTGAGAAACACTGAGCTAACGTAACTTGAAGGAAAACATCAAACCCTGGTAATGGAAGTATTGTATAACATACTTGTATCACCTGTAAATTACGAGAACACATAATATATAGTAGAATAGTTAATCACCTAGACAAACATTATGCTCCATGCCTACATCACTACGGATTTAGAAAAACAAATCATGTTAAATACAATTAATTGATTCAATAGATGATCTGTCAAAAGGCTTAGACAATAATAATCAAATAAATAAAATATTAATATACTTCTTAAGAGTATTTGAGTAAGTTCACCACTTCGGCTTACTCAAAAAAAAACTTAACTACTTTGGAATCTATAGGGGATATCACGGGAAACGTGACCGCGTCTGGATTTGAAACCCATTAAATGAAAACCACTAGGGAAATAAACCTGCCTCGGAAACTGAATCATAATGTAAACAGGATTCAACATAGACCGAGATACCATTGGGCAACATGATCATATTGGCGCCCGGAATCCTCACTGCAATTTGGTATCATCATGTTAGAAAGAGCGGCGGTAGAAAAATTTACTAGGGCTGCGGAAATTAGCGATTATTTTCTCAAATAATCGTTAAAAATTTTTAACTATTAAATTTTTTTTAACGATTAATCAACCCACCACTTATAAATATAATGGAAGTCAAAAAGTAAAATATTTCGGCCGATAAATATAAACAAATTTCCTGACGATTACCCGAACATTTTAGTTTTAAACTATTGACTGACATGAATGTTCAAAATGTTGATGAAGGTTGCGTCCATTCCCTCTAAGTCTAAGCTTCGTTGATCCGTGTGCAAAGTTTAAAAAAAACTCGCTTGCAAAGTTGCAAAACATCCACTTTTTGTGCAATATTTTACAAATTTGCTGCGCGGTGATTCCAAACTCCTGTATTAAGACCTCTGCGTCATTCCTTGTACAAAGACCTCTGCGTCATTCCTTGTAAAAGATCTCTTTCCGCCTTAGTTATTGGGAATTTTATTTTGGGAACTTAATGATTTTGCCGTTGTATCATAATTTGCCGTTGTATCATAATGTTCTGTTGTATCATAATTTGCCGTTGTATCATAATTTGCCGTTGTATCATAATTTGCCGTTGTATCATAATTTGCCGTTGTATCATAATTTGCCGTTTGCATCATAATTTATTTTGTATTTATAAAGAAATTTTATTTTAAAATATCATTCTATTTTACGTCATCAATATATGGACACCTGCTGACAAATTTAGCTTTTATTTTGTGAAAATGTGTTGACTTCCTGACAAGAAGCGGGTAAATGTTTTTGTTTATGTTATAGAAAGGTCCCGAGTAAAAACATTGATCTATATGTCCCAAACAATTTACTATTGAAGTTTCTTTACTTTGATCGGTGTTTACTTTGATATTAATCCACTCTTTAAAAATATGTTAAAGTGCTTGGTCTTAGCTTAAGATTAAATTTTCTTCGTATTTTTTAACTTTTCAATTCTCATTGTTACATTTTTAAAAAGTAAAATAAGTAAAAATGTTAAGACTATAAAAATACAATTGAAAGTTAACGTGTTAAATGATTGGTAAAGTATGTAAATAAGTACATCTTCAATGTAAACTGAAATAGTCATAAATCATATCAGTAAGTTCAAAGATTGCAGCATGTGAAGACTTGCAAGGGATGTCAGAATTACTTGTCCAACGAGCGGGCGGGGTCTAGCTCGGCGCTAAGGGTAAGTAGAAGATAAACTCAGGGAATAAATTTATAAATTAGGAAATGAATAAATCAAACATATTAAAAAAATTTCCAATGATATAATAGTTAAGGGAATAAATTAGTTATAATATTTATAGTAGGGCTGTTAACGATTAATTTAAATGTAATCGTTAACTTTTGAAAAATTAACGATTAATTAATCGTTAATTTCAATTAAAGCCAAAATTGAAATTTATGGTGCCATAAGTAACATTTATTTAAATACTTGTCGTAAATCGAAATAACACGTAATGTCATCTTTATATGACATCTTTAACCAACAACGCAAACAGTCAAGTGTATTGACATTATTTGGTTCAAGTGATGAGCGGGTCTTAACCATCCGTGTTGAACATAGCTTTAGATTGTCTTAGCTGAAGTTTCTGATACTGTAGTGGATGTTTGGTTTGCAGGTGATATGTAAGCGAAGTGTTAGAACCATGGAAGCAATGTTCCCTTTAAGCAGCGCGGCTGCGCAGATATTTGAAAGATGCCACGCAGGAGTTTGGAATCACTGCTCAGCAAATTGAATATTGCAACAACAAAAAATGGACGTTGTGCAGCTTTGCACACGAGTTTTTTTTTAAACTTTGCACACGGACCAACGAAGCTTATACTTAGAGGGAACATTGAATGGTACGCAAACAATTTCTCTCAATGGACACAATAACATCTTATCAACATTTTGAACATTCATGTCAGTCAATAGTTTAAAACCAAAATGTTCGTGTAATCGTCCGGAAATTAGTTTATATTGATCGGCCGAAATATTTTACTTTTTGACTTCCAGAACATTTATAAGTGGTGGGTCGATTAATCGTTTAAAAATGTGATCGTTAAATTTTTTAGCGATAATCGAGAAATTAATCAGTAATTTCCGCAGCCCTAATTTATAGTCTTTTAGCTAGAATTAACTGAATTTTACAACACGCTGAAAATATTTCTTTTTCAGAAAAACAACTACACAATCTTCTTCCGTTTATGAAAATCAGGGAGAAAAAAACGGATTAAAAGACTCATTAAAACGTTATATATAGCGTAATTTTGTTTGGTTTCTGTACAAAATGTTCATCATTTGGACTCTACTGTTCATGAGTGTCACTGTGTCATTAACGTCGACTTGCTCGGAGATTTCGTTACCCTTTCTCAACAATGAGATGTATGCATCCTTCGGTGATATCAACATTGGTGGTCTTTTCAGCATCACAGACATCGGCCAAGGCCTGCACTGCTCCAAGAAGATTAGAAAAGAAACTAATAACATGGAATTTGTAGAGGCATTTGCGTTTGCAGTGAAAAAAGTAAACGAAGATAGACTTCTATTACCAAATTTTAATCTTGGATTTGTCATCTTAGATTATTGTAGAAAACACAATACCGCCATTGCAAGGTCACTTTCATTTTTGCCAGGAAAAAAAACCCACAAATGTTGGCGAACTGAAAATTCAACACTGGATTCTCTGCCCATAGCTTATTATGACGTCATGGGTGTCATAGGACTTTATTCAAGCATGGATGCATCTTTAGTTTCGAATTTGTACGCCGTTGCTAAGTTGCCGCTAATTAGTTTCCTAGCAACGAGTGACATTCTCAGCGACAAATCGACACATCCATACTTCTTACGAGTTGTACCACCAGACATGCAGCAAGTTTTGGCCATGCTTGCCTTTATTGCCAACAACGATTGGTCGTATATCTCAATAACCTACGCCTCGGGTTCTTATGGTCAAAGTGCTTTCGAAAATTTTTATAAATTTGCAGGCGATTTCGGAATATGTTTCGCTTCTATTCAAAAACTCACCTCAACTTCTAATACTGACACGGCTGTTAAAACCTTACTTGCCTATCCAAGTGCACGAGTTGTTGTCATATTTGCCAGTTATAATACAGCTAAGAAAATTCTCAAATCTTCAACTCGATTAGGAGCGAAAGGTCATTTTATTTGGATAGGAAGTGATGCCTTAAGTGACAGATTAATTACTGACAAAGAACTCACTGAGGAGATTGTTGGATCTTTCGTATTTATGTTTCATGCAAAAGGCGTTAATGAATTCACCAAGTACTTTAATGACATCAACGTTACCACTAGTGAAAATCCTTGGTTGAAAAAGTACTGGGAATATCATGGTAAATGTTCTTTTGACAACGGCACATGTGCACACTACAGGAATCCTTCTGATTTCGATGGCTTCCAAAACGTGAGGAGCATATCGCTAGTTATTGATAGTGTTTTAACTTTCGCTCATGCTTCTCATAAGTTAATTAAAGATATGTGTCCATTTGCAAATAAAGCTGAAGTAAAACAGTGTGTAAAGGGGGAGATACTCATGAAATATCTTAAAAATACCTCATTTGATGGATACACAGGTACAATACAGTTTGATTCCAACGGAGATTTTATGGGTAAATATGAAATTCGTCAAATTAAAGAAAAGACGATTCAAGATAAAAACATGACACTTCTTAATATCAAACTAGTTGAAGAGCCCATAGCAACATTCGACATTTTAACGCAGAAGATAATATATAACGGGCGCCCCATATCCTGGGACCATATGGGCCGGAAGTCCGTAGCCAATGCAAATAAAACCATTTTTAGAAAACCTAATTCCTTGTGCAGTAAACCTTGTGGTATTGGTCAGTACAGAGTCCATCTGAACGTACCGTGTTGCTGGGAGTGTCGCCGTTGTAGGATCAACGAGCGAGTTACTGAGGACGGTGGCAGTTGTAAGACGTGTGAGGAGTTCACGTGGCCTGACCCGGCTACGAACCGCACCAGCTGTAGTCCCATTACAGTACAATTTCCCTACATTTACAGCAAAGTCCCGATGGCTAAAATTAGTCTGGCAGTTGTCGCAATCCTAATACTCCTGGCTGTCATTTATTTCTACTTTAACAACAGGGCGAATCGTGTCATCAAGGCTTCTAGCCGAGAACTGAGTTATCTGCAGATGGCCGGCATCATGCTTGGCTACATCAGCGTCATAGTCTTTCAGATCAGACCAAACGATTTGATCTGTGGATGCCTCTACTTCATGTATTGCATGAGTTTTGCGTGGCTCTACTCCCCACTAATTGTTAAATCCATCAGGATTTATCGGATATTTGAAAGTGCAAAACACAACACACGTCCTCGATTTACCAGTCCGCAAGCACAACTCTCGTTTGCACTAGTCCTAATTGCAATTCAGGTATGTTATGTTCCATGACCTTTGTTTTAAGCTGTAGATATTACATAATTGAAACATTTTGAAATGACTTTAACTTAAATGACTAATTAAATTTATAAACACCTTGTTTTTTGTATGTGTTTAAACACGCATATTTATTTAACACACTCCCATTCTATTGAACACGTATAACCCGCACCCCTTGACATGTAATTTTTTTATACAACTTATACACTAAAAATACAGCAACTTTTGCGATGCCTTAGTCTCCAGCTGTATCATCGACATAGAATGTTGCCAGGATTTCACTACACTGTGATGGAGCGATCAACAGCTTGGTACAATAAGCGTTGCGGGTCTCCTGGAATTTTCCTTGTACAAATACCATTCAGTCTCATAAAATTTTAACGTATGTTCGGTTCGCAATCTATTGGACAAGGTTGACAAGCTACTGCTATTGATGTTTTTGATTTTGCTTTATTAATAAAACTCAAGAAGTTCAAAGCGCTCCATATTGCATTATCCAAAATACAAGTCACATTTAAAGTAAGGCTTACAATTGTAATTATTCAGATAATCATTATTGTGTTTTTTAACAAAAGGTTATTCCAGAATGTTAAAATTAAGAATATTATCATAATTTATCTTCTATTTCCAATAAGGTGATTATTTGTATTGTAGTATACATACTTTACAAACCAAGATCCAAGATAAGACAACCGAATCCAATGGAAAAGTTTGTAGAAATCTCTTGTGACATGACACTTCCAGGCCTAGGCTCATTTTTGGGATACAATCTCCTGCTGGTTGCCATGTGTTCGTATTTCGCTTTCAAAACCCGAAAATTGCCGGAGAACTTCAACGAGTCACTCTTCATCTCCATGTGTGTGTCAACAACGTTGATCGTGTGGATGTCGTTCATCGCCACCTTTCTAACCGCTACTCGCGACAACGTCCGTGTGATCCTACTTTCGATGTCACTGCTGCTAAACCACACGGTGGCCATTGTGTTTTTGTTTATTCCCAAAATATACGCAGTGATGGTTGTCGACCCTTTGACGGCCTTCACCTTTTCCCCCAGCACCTCCCCTCACTTTTATACATTGTCAATGCCAGGTAACATTGTGTCCAGTAGATCCCATAAACAGCGAATTTCAGTTATAACTTAAAACACACAGGACTGGATTGGTAGCCGGCACACCAAAATGACAATAACGTTATTTAAGACAAATAATAAAATGTTTCATTTGACGAATGATTGACATGCCTAGTGGATCCAAAAAATAAAGAGTGCGTATGTCGAAAATGACTTTGTACTTTTTTTTAAAACTATCTTATCTGTTACAGACGCTCCTTCTATACAGAAAATTATTGCGTCCTACGCTTATCTATGGTTTGTGTTTAGTCCTGCATTCTTATTGGAAATTTTAATGTTGACAAAGTATTGGTTTGCTGGTTTCTTCAGGCAACCCATTCCACACCGAATTCCGGACGGGAAGAACGAAAATGTGTATGTGTTTGTTCTTGTATACGGAATAAGCAAGGTGCACGCTATGTTTTGAGTCGCTTAGATATTTATGATGCACCGCAAGTGTTCATCGGTGAGAGGACTCATTTGTGATGTTTTGCTTCACTGCAAGTGTTCATCATTGAGACAAATCCTGTGTGCTGTTTTGTTTGACTTCAGAAGTTCATCAGTGACACTGTAATAGTACACCTGTGAATTAACGCTGCAAATTAAGACACCAATTCGTGGTCAGTATAACGACTGTACATTTATAGCCACCCCGAGTTGAGCTCACTAGACAAGCACACACTTCAGCTCACTAGACAAGCACACACTTCAGCTCACTAGACAAGCACACACTTCAGCTCACTAGACAAGCACATACTTCAGCTCACTAGACAAGCACACACTTCAGCTCACTAGACAAGCACACACTTCAGCTCACTAGACAAGCACACACTTCAGCTCACTAGACAAGCACACACTTCAGCTCACTAGACAAGCACACACTTCAGCTCACTAGACAAGCACACACTTCAGCTCACTAGACAAGCACACACTTCAGCTCACTAGACAAGCACACACTTCAGCTCACTAGACAAGCACACACTTCAGCTCACTAGACAAGCACACACTTCAGCTCACTAGACAAGCACACACTCACAAGCACACACTCACAAGCACACACTCACAAGCACACACTCTCCAAAGTCAGTCACTCAATTTGCAAGCTCTGACAACGTAATCACGACAAACACGTCTTTTACAAAAAGACTCCTCTTGGATGGTTTTAAAATCTTCATCAAGGAAAACAGCTGCTCACACTCACACAGATATGTGCTTCCAAATATGTTCAAGTTCCAGCAGCACAGAACGTTTGTTTGTACTTGTCTGTTATCCGACCACCAAAATGTTTTTAATTTTTTTAGGGGTATTAACTGCTGGAAAACCCGCGAAACTTAGGCTATTACAATTTACAAATTACTACTAAATAAATGCTAATATAATTTTATATCTATAATATGACGCGGAGTCACGTTGTGGCGTTTATTTGGCTCCTTTACTGATTTCAATGGCCTCTCGATTAGTTGGGTGTTAGCAACAGTAATAGGATCAACGAAATGTAGTTGTAGGCTGTGATTAACGGTTTCGTGAGTGTAATCCATGTCGAATTAAAAAAAACAAATAGTGATATTATATTTCAATCGATATTACATAAGGCAGCCCATTTTTTTAATGGCAACTTTCTTTCATTTATCGTATAGATTGTTTTTAATCAGTGTTGTTCTCATTCTTGTCAAATTGCAATATAGTTAAGTTAATAAAGTGAATATAGTCAATCTTGTTAAGTATAATTTATTTTATACTGTAGTAGTATGGCTTATAAATTAATATGTATATCTATATATATAATTCTCTTCATGGTGGGACCATGCGAGACAAGTATGTGCAACTGAGCATGACGAATGACCCTCGCTCGGGTCAACTAATCACTGTTGGCAAGCGTGGAGGGATGAAAAGAAGAAAACAAAAAGGGGGGGGGGTGGTGGGAGTGGGTGGTAACAAAGCTCTTGCGTTAAGTTGCGTTCACTTGCGTTCACTTGCGTTCACTTGCATTGTTCCTTCACAGAAAACGTAAGATTCGTAGTGTCCGCCTCATACGGGAAAGGTCCTGGGTTGAAGCCCCAGCGAAAACTTGGTTTTTTAAATTTAAAATTTTTAAGAATGTCTGTTTGTGCCCGTTCTTTTACCCCATTATTGTCAACACTAGCTGATCCGCATCGTAGCATACGCCGCTAATGATTTAGTGACGGGTGAAGACTTCCTGAAAGACACAGCTGTCAAAAATGGGGTGGGTTTGGGCAAACGACTGTGAGTGAATGAAAAGTAGGAACTCTGGAGAGACCCGCAGCGTAGCATACGCCACAGACTTGCGCATCATAGACATTGCAAAGAACGGTTGGGGCGGGGGTGAGAGTACAGACACAAAAATCAGCACTAAGTAAATACAAAATAGCGAGTAAACGTAAAGACATGCACACTGAGGTTGTTGTTACCCGCCTCCCATTTATTACTACCATCTCTTAAACAAAAAATGTGATTGGCTAACCCTAGCGAGGGTTAGTCATATCTAGGGTTGTTAATTGCGTGTTGTTGTTGTTGTTTTGTTTGGAAAACCGATTATCGATTATGTAACTCCGATTTTAAACCGATTATCGTTTTATAGCTGACTTCTTAGAAGTTAGGGGTGTACCGAATTTCGCCTGAAAATGTCTCGAACCCAACAATGAGTTGGCAGCAACCGACGTTCACTCGCGTTGTATTGATTTCTTCGTGCTGTAGTTTGTGTCCGTTCTTTCTCCACTTTCTTTGCACTCTCCATGAGCAAGTCTGCGTTAAAGTAAATCTTTTTGAGCTTATGTAAAGATTCCACCAACGGGGCCCTTAGGTTGGCTTGGGCCCTAGGCCAGGGCCTTGTAGGTCTAGGCGGAAATCCGGCCGTGAATGTAGACCTTCACTAAATAAATAATAAATACTTAAATGACAATAAAAGTGATTTAAAACATACTTATTTTCAAATGGAAAATAAGGTGTTTTTAGGCGGTCAAAGCTTTGTGACGTATTTTTAGAGAGGGGGTGTCTAACTTTTGTGACGACGCGTGACGGTGTAAAAATCGGCCAAAATCGCGTGACGTCATTTATGGATGGCCCCATATAATAGAGATGTTATTTTTAAATCAGGGAAACATCAGGTGTCATTACTGTCTTGCATCACTCGTGTATGGGATTATGATCCCGTTGATAGCCATCATGGCACAATTTGCAAAGAACTTTGAGAGTACGACTGCAACAAGTCTAAACTTGTGTGTGTTTATGGAGGTGTTAGTTCATAATATAATTGTAAGAAATATATAGCTGCTTAAGGACATTTATTTTATGCATTTTAGCATATCTTGGAAGAATATTATATTTTAAAGTGTGTAAGAGTCATTTCATCAGAGGTATTCTTCTTAATAATTCGAATGCAATTTAAACTATCAATACATCTATAACTTAAGTGTAAATTATAGCAACCCTTGAAAATAAACTACACATATTTTATAGCATAGTTTCCATAGTTTAAAAACGTATGAGTATATGTTAGTGACATATCAATGCTACGAATGTCCTACATAATAGGCAATGCTTTGGTTATTCAATGATATATGTCTAAGAAAAAATTTGTTCAGAGTGTACTGATCAGAAGACTTTTTCCAGATTCCTGATGATACAAATACTTGTTTTAATCCATGTTGAAGTTTTCCCATTAACACTTTAAAATCATTAACTTAAATGTTAAATTTAAAGAAATCCATACAATTAATATTATAAATTATTTTTATACCACGGATGCTGGTATATCTTCAAATATCTTTTTAAAAAACCCAATGTATCCGGATGTCATGGTGCAAAAAGTTTGAGGACAATTTCAAAAACGATTTCAAACCGGCTTCATGACAACCTTTGAAATGACGGCGGGGATGATATTGGACCAGGAACCCGTGTCACCAACGCTTGTAATGCTTGAGAAGGACTTGGACGTTTCCTGCCAGTTCCTCTCATCAGATCGGATGGTCTTGTCTTCTCCATAAATAAACAGTTTGTCCACGAAGGCGATGGCACCGAAGAGTTTATAACGGAAGTCCCACAGCGCCTCAGTGAAGTTCACTTTGACGCCACCACCTTCGTCTCGGCAGATTTCTGAAAGGCGGCCGTTCTCTTGTAGGACGTACAGAGTTTTCTCCTTTCTGAAGCTGACCATGTGTTTCGCTGGCCCCTCCATGTTATCTAGTTTCGACCACGTCAGTGACCTAGAGTCGAGACTATACACAGTCGTCAGTTCAACCCCATTGCTCACTTCTGAACAAAAGATAAGTATGAACACATCAAACGTACACGTGTGCTCTATGGCGCAGGCAGCTGGGAGGACGGAGATATCTACAATAGAATTATTCCCAAATCTTGGATCCAGTCTCTTGACCTGTTGGTTCAAACTGTTAAACAGATAGATGAACTCACCATGGGCGATCCCGAGCCACCCGCCCCCCACCAAGCTGGTCACCTTTTGCCACATATTTTTGGCAAACACACAGAGGCAGCATTTCCCATTTACGAACGTACCCAAGGCGTACACGTCATTGGAGTACGATATAAGCAGCAGACAGACGCACGAGTTAAGAAAAGGGCAGTCTGGTATCTTCAACCACTTGAAATCCTCGTGACACGAGAGAGCATAAAACGTCCCTCCTTCCTGGCCCATGACGCCGACATTCTCCAGCTCACTGCAGCTCCTGTGAATGGCCGCCTTAGGGAAGTGACCATGTCGCCGTCCCACGGATTTATACAGTGCCGCCTGCATCACCATCTCCCGGCTTTCTTGGCAATGGATGACCATCTTTTCACGCGACAACCTTTCAAGGCATTCGGGGCTGACAAGACAAAGCCTGGTTGCTGACAGAAGTCTGGCCAAGCACTTCATGCGGCCATGATTCAAATACTCTGTCTCACCTTCGATAATCAGGGAGGATGAACTCGATTTCCTGGTTTTTCTACCTGGAGATGACCGCTTGTCGTTGCTGGCAGCACGACAATTGATTCTCTGTTGTCCGGGATGACCATCCCCAACACCGACATCATGTTGGTTGGGGGCAACGGAAATCACTCCACACGGTGCCTCGATCTGATTTCTATTAGTAACATCAGCTGCTACTTTAACTTGCTGATTTTCAGACTCTGCTAAATTCGTCCACGCAGTGCTCTTCCCTGACTGTTTGTTCTGAGCAATCAGAGGGTCAAGGTTGATCCACTTTAGAATGGAATCAATGACAACGTCCTCGGACGACACGACCAGGTCTTGACTGTCCACCATGTCTAGCAGTTCGCTCTCCGACAGACACAGAAACACGTCTGATTGAATCGCTTTGTCGAAGTTTTTCCTGATGACCTCTTGAATATGAGATATAATAAAATCTGAGTTAAAATGTTTAGCATTGGTGTAAAACTCTTTACAGTTTTCTATGGTCACATTGCTCTTAATAAACAGCTCACATTTTTCTATGACGACAGTGTTCTGAAGCTCCGAGGCCACCTGCCAAACAGCGATGACATTCTCACATGAAATATTGTTGATGATAAAATTCACACATTCCGCACAGATGAGTTTTATCTGCAATAGATCAGCGGCAAGCCAGACATTCAACATGTTTCTTTTTGTTAGTACGTCATTTCCGGTGTAGAGAGTATTCAGAATGTCTTCAAATGTTTCCTTGGAAACACCCCTCAACTTAGTTTTCTGCTTCTTTGCTTCTTTCATGCCGGACTGGAGAAGGCCACGGAAAAATCCCGAGCAGGCGCTGAGTATCAGACGATGACATTTATAATCCGTAGCCTCGACTTCGACAACAAAATCCTGGAGATCCTCATCGTCCCTAACGGCTGCAATGCCTTCAAGGATGCCGCATGCGATTTCTGGTTTTATGACCATGTCAGGTGTTGTCTCTTCTTAGATGAAGACAAATAATATCTAAAAAATAAAAGTTATAATATTTAATAGTTATATCTTTTAATACAAATATAATAAATAAAAGTATTTTTTTCAGTTTTAAAAATCCATTTAAGACCAAAAAAGAATGTTAAAGAATGACTTCCGCATTGTTACGACGTCATCAGTCCCGATCAGGCGATATTCCCTGTCAGGGGTTTTAGTTCAGTTAAGGACTCAAAGTCATTTTTAATTTTTTGTAAATATATTTTTTAATATGTATCACGAATTTGAAATATTTTAAAAAATATATTATGACTTGAAAATAAATCTTAATATACTTTGAAATTCTGTAATTTGTCAAGACAAACTGGGATATATGTTTACATTTGTATTCTAGTGTTTTATTTTTTTTTAAATTTCATGTGAACATTTTGAAAAGAACATCACGAAAGAGCCATTTTGACATTAGAAAGGTGCGTTAAACTTTAGAATTGTGACCTGTTATTTATTGCAGATAAAAATTTCCAAGACAATAACTAAAACAAAAAATTCTACCTTCTTTAACAAATCACGTTATATAATTTAAATAACATTTGTAATTCAATCTTGGTGGGGTCAGGAAACATTTAGTTAGAAAAAAATAAAAATAAAAGCTAAGATGAAGATTCTAGATTTTGCATTATTTTTATTTTTTTCCAGTGATTTCCGTTGATGTCAACTTTTATTTTTATTATCAACTGAAGCATTAAAATAGAGAAGTAGATCTATAATTAAATCAAGGAAAATAGCTCTGAATATAATCAATAAATCAATCGTAATATTAATTTACATCGGAACCTAACATGCTGGTGTTTCCCCTCTATACACAACAACGAAATAAGAAGATTTATTGACGTTACCTGGTATTCAAATACACGTGAGTATATGCTGGCTGGGTAGCCCCAATCAAAGAACTCGGTGAGTCATATCAATCAAATACACGTGAGTATATGCTGGCTGGGTAGCCCCAATCAAAGAACTCGGTGAGTCATATCAATCAAATACACGTGAGTATATGCTGGCTGGGTAGCCCCAATCAAAGAACTCGGTGAGTCATATCAATATTTTTGGTCAAACTTTGGTTTTAAATCTCCTCTTTCCGTGTTTCACACATATTTATAGACACACAAATAAATTGCGCACCGACAGAAGTAAAGTTTAAGTCCTAACAAGCACAGAACAGCTCGGTCACGGCATACCAAGACGCAAGGCCGTGTGAGTTAGTTTTGGCGTCACATGTTTTGTTTCAAGCTGTCAGTTTTTGTAACAACAGTAGTGGGACGCCACAGAGACAATCTCTGGTGTTTAAGACATTAGGAGACGCCATGTCGCCGCGAACCCTACACGCAGAGGCTCTTTGTTGTGCGAAGTTAATCCAAATCCATGCCTTCGAAAGTGTGATCTTTATGTGAAATATCCAATTGATTGTCTGACCTTTTCCGCTTCGCTTAAGACACTTGAGAGAAGGGAAAAAATGGGGAAGTGGGTGGGGGCAGACGTTAATAATGCAGCTAAACGCAGCGTTGAGTAGCTCTCAATATTGTCGAGAGGTGGCTAGAGAGGTGTGTTGGGGATGATGTGTGGGGATAATTTGTGGGGTGGATGGTATGTGCGGAGAAAGAGCGTGAGGGGAAGGTGTGTGGGGTTGATGATGTGTGGGGGAGATAGGATGTGTGAGAGATGGTGTGTGGGGTGGATGGTGTGTGTGGGGAAATATGTTTTTGTTGATGGTATGTGGTTGGATGGTGTGTGTGGAGAAGGGATGTGTAGGGGATAGTAAGTGGGGTGGATTGTTTGTGTGGAGAAAGAACGTGAAGTGGATGGTGTGTGGAGTGAATGGTGTGTGGGGAGAAAGGAAGTTTTTATTGATTGTATGTGAGGTTGGTGGTGTGTGTAAAGAAAGTATGTGTTGCGGTGATGTGTGAGGGGAGGATGTGTGTTTATGAAATGTGGTGATGTATGCTATTGAGAAAAATTAAATCTTCTTGTTTGATATGTTGTCTATTCATGTGTAACGTCAGAAACCATTCAATTACTGTAACCATTGAACTGTTTCCATTCACCCCCCCCCCAGACACTTCAGATGCACTGTATCTAATTGAAGACGTACTAAACATTCATCAATGAAGCCATGTCAAAAAGAGCCCGGGGGCGGGTTCAGAGTTTTCTGACACACTCGCCACTTAACAACTGCTTGGCGAGCCAACATCAAGAAAGATGAAGCCGCCGCTGTCCTGCACGCCCCCATCTCTTCAATCCTTTCTTCCTATCGTAAGCGTGACGCCGATGTATCCCAGGCAGGTGGATGAGAGCATTGATTAATTTTTTTTTATCAATGAGCGACGCCCAGCGCCCGGAGATTAAAAGCATTATTCATAAATACGTTTTGAAAAATGAACCAAAGTAATAAAGAAAGACAAAGGAAGTTGTGTCATGGTCAATGTATGACAAGAATCAGTGGTAACTTTAGCAATGTGTTTCTATGGGGTTGAAGTTGGCAGATTACAACAGTGAAGACTTCACGTACATTACAAGAACACTGCCCTTATATAATGACGTAGGGGAATGCGTGAGTAAAGTTGAATTTGTGTTTTTCCTTGAGCGCTCTTTGTAAGGCAACACACTTTTAAATTAAAACTTGAAGGATGTTTGGGTTTTCCCCTTAAAACTCAATATGCGTATTTGTGAGTTTGTGCGAATGTGAGTGTGTGTGTCTGAGTGTGACTGTGTCT
This sequence comes from Ampullaceana balthica, assembly GCA_944989445.1. Lineage (NCBI taxonomy): Eukaryota > Metazoa > Mollusca > Gastropoda > Lymnaeidae > Ampullaceana > Ampullaceana balthica. The sequence continues at coordinate 77,556 of CALYLW010000449.1, read as the reverse complement.
GAGTGTGACTGTGTGTGAGTGTGCGTATGGGTGTGGGCACAAAATATGGGTGTACGTGTAGAGAAGAAGTTGTACTTGATCTGATGGCAGACCCATTGATTGTTGCATGTCTTTTAAAATACAAAATACACAAACAAATTGTGCAATTAAAACAATAAATTTAAGCTTTATTTTTATCGCAGTCCCATTCTGTATGATAATAATTTGTCTTTTAAAAGTTCCTTGCTGAAAGTTTTCTAAAAATTGTTGATTTGTCACCAAGCGTTCAACCTCTGTCCCCCCCCCCACCCAATTTAAACGAGGAGATTTACACGTATTTCTTCTCTTATCTTGTCTTAACTGTTAAAGACGCTCCTTCTATACAGAAGATTATTACGTTCTACGCGTAGTCATGGTTTATGTCTAGTCTTGGATTTTTATCAGTGTTAGTTTTCCTGGTTTCCTCAGGGAACTCATTTCACGTCCGAATTCCAGACGGAAATAACGAGAATTTGTATGTGTTTGTTCTTGAATACGGAACATGAAAGGGACCGTCCATAAAGTACATCACGCTCTGGGGGGGAGGGCTAGAAGAAAGTGTGACACTTTGTGACAGGGGGAGGGGGTCAGCCCATGTGTGATGTCACAAATTTATTTTTTAAATTATTTTTTTTAATAAGTTTATTTAGATTTTTAAAATATAATTTAAATAGCTTTAAAATTAATTTTCAAAAAAATTTGTGAAACATTATAAAATTATTTTTATGTCAAAATAGCATGAAATGCGTTTCTCCAGAATGTGTTCATAAATCAGAATTGGATGCAGCAGGACTGATATCGAAGGATCAGAAATGGTTTGACAATCATGTTCCCATCAGCCAATACTTCACTCAAATTGTGATATATCAGGACATAAAATGTTGCGACAAAGCACGAAGCTCATATTTCAACGTTTTACGTTCAAGATTCTTCCCTCCTCAAATCCCAATCAACCAAACAATTGATGGACTCAAAGCTTAAGAAAGAGCAGATGCAGATTCTCATAAATTTCCTTCCTTGTTTGTAGTACAAACTCTAAAATTTGATGACATTATGCCAATCTCAACAGGAGTTTTCAAATAACAACTATATGATTACCAGCTTATTTGATCGACTTTCTCACTTATATTTTGCCTCACAAACAATGTTGAAGAAACATACAGGACAACAAAGAGCTCAGGCTCAGGAGAATGTGCCCACCCAAACTGTTCAAGAATCAACTCAGCTAAACGCATCCGTCCTTTGAGAATCACTTCTAGAAGGCAAAGAGAACCCATGGGAGTGATTGCCAGAAGAGAAAATGCGCATACAGAGGCTGTTGAGTGGCTAGATGAGGACGAGTTGATCTGTCTGCAATTATCCTTCCAGGAAACGATGATTGTGAAAGATTGATGCCAGTCGTAACAATGGATGAACACTTCACTTCACCGTTGTAAGATACAAAATACACAAACAAATTGTGCAATAAAAAAATTTGAGCTTTATTTTAAACTAACATGACAATAGACGTTTCGGCTAATGCCTTCATCAGTACAATAACATAAAATAGGTACTTGAAAAATAAGTTACATATATTTAAATTCTTAAAACATATTATATCATAAAATAATCATATATATATTTACGCTCAATTATGTATGACTGACTCACTCACTGTGGCCTAACGCTAATTGAAAATATAGACTTGAAAATTATAATCCTTTTGGTTTCCAGATTAACATTAACCAAACAACGCAAGAACCTCTGACGTCAGCATTTGAGCCATTTGTGTTGTAAACAGTGCCGACTGACTCAAAGAGTTATTTTTTTGGTGCAGTAATTTTGTGCGCTGCTTTCTAAAATTACTTTAAAAATCGTGTGGTGATTAGCACTGTAAAAAATATTATATAATACTTTGTGTACATTTCAGGAATATTTCGTATTTATCATACAAGGATAAGTTACTTGGATTTTTGACCACAGAAAAAAGTGTACGGCGCCCTACAATCCTTATTATAAAATACTTTGTGTACATTTAAGGAAGATTAATATTAAGTATTTATCATACAAGGACAAGTTAGTTGTGCTTTTGAAAAAGGGTGGCGCCGTAGGCACCCTAAAAACAAGTGGGCGCCGCAGGCACAACCAAGTAAAGGGCCATCCATATATTACGTACGCACAAAATTCGTATTTTTGTACCCCCCTCCCCCGTTGCATTCCGTACATTTTTGGCCCCCCCCCCATGCGTACGTACAAATTCGCTCATCCCCCCCCCCAACTTTTGAAAAAAAATGAAGCCGGAGTCAGAAGATATTGGTTTTACTATTTGAAGCCGCCCATAATGACGTCACACGCCTAAACAGTGGGTGGGGGAGGGGCTCGCGCATTTGTGTCGAGGGGGAGGGGGTGTTTAAGATATGTGACGCACATCAAAATGCGCACTAAAATATTTCAAAATGCGGATTTTTTTTTGGGGGGGGGTCAAAGCTTTGGGACCATCCATTAATGACGTCCCGCGATTATGGCCGATTTTCACCCCCCCCCACAACACGCGTCTTCACTAAAAGTTAGACCCCCCTTTCTTTTCCAATATTAAGTCACAAAAATGCCCCTTGCCCCCAAAAAACATTTTTTAAATTTGAAAATTAGCATGTTTCAAATCACTTTTGTCATTTAATTTTAAGTATGTATTTAGTGTAAGGCTTCACTTAAATATCGTAGCAAGCGCGAAGCCCGCGTGTAAAACGTCATTAAATAAATTGTGAACAGACAAATTTTTAAGTACAACTTTTATTTTAAGTTAAGCGTTTTGATGTGACGTGACATTTCTTATACTACCCCTCCCCTTCGTCGACCCCCTCCCTCCCTCTAGGTGCGTAATGTCATTTACGGACGGCCCCGAGAAGGGGCTGTCCATAAATGACGTCACGCGATTTTGGCAGATTTTTCATTCCCCTCCCCCCTCGTAAAGCGTCGTCACAAAAACTTAGACAACCACCTCCAAGATGACGTCACAAAGCTTTTCGATCGCCCCCCCCCCATAAAAGCTGTATTTTATTTGAAAAAGAGCATGTTTAAAATAAATTTTTTGTCATTTAAGTATTTATTTAGTGTAGGCCTGCATTATAATATCGTAACACTGGTAACACGTGTGAAGTCATGTAAAACACCAAAAAACAAATAAAATATTTAAGTGGAACTTTTATTTAAAGTTGCTGTTTTGATGTGACGTCACATTTCTCTAATCACACCCCCCCCACAAGTCACACATCGTCACAAATATGTGGACCCCCCCCCGCTTTCCCCTAGGTGCGTGAAATCGCCGTCCCGTTGTGTGTTTATAACGGCTAAGGCACCGGTGGGCGAAAGAGAAACTTCATCTAATATCAAGAAATGTAAATATAAACCAGACGGATATATTTTAATAATGTTTGTAAAAGTTTGGTCTGAATCAAATGTTAATTACTTCCAAGCAATTAAAAGTTCACAATTTCGTTTGCAATAAATTATATAACATTATTGCATATCAGTCGTGACTCAGTCGGTCTCGAATGCCGTTTGCAGCCATAGCGGTTTACGTTACTATGCTTAGTATTATGCAAATTAAATTTGTTGTGCGTACGTACACATTCAGTCGAGACCCCCCTCCCCCCTCCGTACGCATGCATACGCAAAATGCCGTAAATTTAAGACCCCCTCCCCCTCCTTGCGTACGTAATATATGGACGGCTAACTAATATGGCCTACTAGAATCTAGTGTGACGTTATGTGATTTCCGGTATAGCTAAAAGTAAACATAGACTCAAAAGATATTGTTTTCGGCGTTATGTTCTCGTCATCAAGCGATTAAAATTAAACACTACAGTGAAAATGTGACAACTTTATTATCTTTTCGTGTTCTTAATTTTTAAAAAAATAAAAATTTCGTTCTTTGCTCGCGGACCACAGGCTGAGAACCACTGATATAGATAAGTTGGACATTAATTATTAGTGTTTTATGAATATTTTGATTATTAGTACTTTTAGGTTTTTAAGAGCAATTTTAGGGGTTTGTGTGGCAGGTTTCATTTAAGTTAGTGGGTTACTTTGGTTTAAGGTATTTATATTAGGATTTACTTGGATTCTATAAGAGTTTTAAAAATATTTATCAGAAGAAACACAGTTGTCTGCAGACAAACGTTGGTGACAATTGGATGAGAAGACAGAGAGAAGTTCAGTCAGATAGGAAGAGCATGGGTAAAAAAATAAGTTGTGTCAGAGAATAGACATCTTGTTATCAATGTGCTTGTACAGGAAGCCTATGAAGTGAATGAAGTAGCGGAGTAATATGGTCATGTGTTTTTTTGCCTAATGAACTAACCTGGACGCTGAATTTTAAACTTTCTGTAGTTTTTTTTAATGTACTATAAAATACTAAGCGATGAATAAATATTTAAGTTTTAAACAAAATAAACAAAGAGAGAGAATTAATTGATTTTCTGATTTAGAGGGTGAACTATATTCATGGTAACATTTCATTTTCTGATGTAGAGGGTGAACTATATTCATGGTAACATTTCATTTTCTGATTTAGAGGGTGAACTATATTCATGGTAACATTTCATTTTCTGATTTAGAGGGTGAACTATATTCATGGTAACATTTCATTTTCTGATTTAGAGGGTGAACTATATTCATGGTAACATTTCATTTTCTGATTTAGAGGGTGAACTATATTCATGGTAACATTTCATTTTCTGATTTAGAGGGTGAACTATATTCATGGTAACATTTCATTTTCTGATTTAGAGGGTGAACTATATGCATGGTAACATTTCATTTTCTGATTTAGAGGGTGAACTATATTCATGGTAACATTTCATTTTCAAGTACATCTAAAATAGCGAATGTAGCTAACATGATTTGTTCAAAAAATCTCAAGTAAGTGTACGAGGGGTTACGGTTAGTGAACAATCAGACAAAACCACTATGGTAGGAGATTCTCGTCTGAAAAATTGGCATTATCAAGTTAATGAAACATCCAAATGATGTATCTGAAACGGACATTTAAAAAGAAATAAGTAGGTTGTAAAAGATTATTCCCACACATGATTCTCCTAAAATAATTATTGAATGGTTTATTTATTAATACGAAATAGGACATTGTGAAACAAAACCAAAAGAGGAGATAATTATGATATCATTTTAAGAGAGCCTAATCTTGTCATTGTAGGTCATGGACTTGATGAAGATAGAAATTGCTACACTCTGTCTGACGGATATGTCCGGGTTGGTTGATATTGAAGTAAGGACAGAAATATCTGAGAATATCCATGCAACAATATCAACTTTAAAAAAAATAAACAGGCGATGACCTCAGTAGAAATGTTAGGGAATTCACATTTACCGAAGCAGTAACCAAAGCTAACATAACACTCTACGATGGTATAGCATCGATTAATTTATCTCTAGTAGGAAACGCTGTAGGAAGTAATGATGCATCAACGGTAGATGATGTTGGTGAATTCGATTTTAAATTCAGCGTATAAGTTGTTGGAGATAGAGATGAAACATCTAAAAATAACGGTGCATCTGAAATTGGCGATGCTTCTAAAGAAGGTAAAATTGATACAGCAAACGATGTTTCCGAAGAGATTAATTTTGATTGAGTGCTAGATAACTTTAAGGGGGTTGGGTCCCCCCAAAAAAACTTTTTATTAAACCAACTTAGAACAAATATTTTTTTATTATCATGTTTAGTCATGAATAGGAATACATTTTGATGGTATAATTTTTAAATTTTTTTTTATAGTTGCCATGTCAACGGCGGCCGTCTTGAAAATAACAACTATTCGTAGAGTTCTAAAATTTAACACACAAGATTATATTTTGATTTAAACATGATTAAATTATAAACTTTAAGTATTTTTAGAGGTACTGAGCTAGTTTAAAAGTTTTCAAAATGTTAAAAACAATTTTTAATTTTTTTTTAAAAATTGCCCTGAAAAAATAAATGCTTAAAATTTACAATTATTATTTAATAAAAAATTTACTAAAAAATTAGTAGTTTACAAAATTGAATTTTAAATAGCTAATTACCCACAATTTGGTTTAAGAAGATACACACAAAATCTTGTGGCTTTATCTTATAAAATAGCTTAGATTTTAGAACTCTACGATAAAAATTAAGAGAAAAACAGTTTTGAGAAAAATCAATTTTAAACTTTAAAAGTGAAATTTTACAAATTTATTATGGAAATAATCAGCTTTTACATAGTTTTCTTGTTCAGCTACATGTTCATGATGATATAGTATCATATTTAACTGTTTAAAATCCTCTGAGCTTTTTTTTCACCTTCTGGAACTTCAGTGGGATGTTCTTGTCGAAAACATATTTTTGCATATTTTTTTATTTTTTCAATCAAATAAAGCCTATGTTTGTTTTTCAATAGCTATTTATCAGCATTTTATCTAAAATTAAACTAGAAGCCACTATCTAGTCAAAAGTAATCATTTGTCCTTGTAAACTTTTTTAGATGATGAAATATGTTGCCGTCTCCATCAGTGAAATTGAAATATTTCAGAGCAGCACAGCCATGTTCATACTTTTGTTACTATTTATATTCTTTTAGAACAGCAGATTCCTTAGCACAAACATGAATGATTATTTGTCTTTTATAATTATCAGGTTTGAGTAAGTAACACTTGCTTAGAAATATTAGTGGAAATTAGTTAATGTATTATTATTTATTTGTACAACACAGTTTTCGTCCTTTGAGCAAGTAATTTATTTTCTGGTACATATGGGTTTTATAATTTATTATAAATTTCATTTATTAAACTTTGACAAAACTGGTGCTATATTCTACAATTGATGAAATTTTTTTCCCAGTAGTGGAGATAATAAATCTTATCACTCACAAAATAAGTAATAAATGATTTTTTTTAAAAAAAAGTATAATGTGTTGGCTGTGGTTTATGGCTTTGTACTCAGCTGTAGGTTATGGCTATATGAATTTTTCCATCCTTCTTCAGACAGGAGAGAAAATTATTGTTAAGCATTATCATCTCTTTATCTGTGTCCTTATTTAAAAGTCACTCCTAAGAATTATTGTTTCCAACTAAAGCTCCGCTCCGAAGTACTTTATCAAGGCTGAAAATTTAAAAAAAACGAGTCAAATAATGAAATGATATCATTTAGCCTATGAATATTATGTAAATAGTAATAATATTAAAGCAGATGTGTAGGATAGCTTAATTAAATAATTGTGTTATTAATTTATAAAATTTAAACAGAAGATAAGTCAAAGTAGATTATGCCTAAATTGAAAATGATTATCATAATGATAGATGGGCTGGCATGCCTACCCATATTTTAAAATAATTGTTAAGATGTATTATATCCCCTAATACTAATACCAAATAAGATCTAAAGTAATTTTATTTTTACTATAAATAAAAGTTATTGAGTTAAAACTCCGAGTTGTTTGTGTGTGGGACTTTCACTTATTTAGTAGTTAAATTTAGCGGTAGCGTTAGTGTTGGGCTAGGCTTAGACTTATCTTCTTTATTTATCTTATCTATACAGACGCTCCTTCTATGCAGAAGATAGTTGCGTCCAAACACCATGACAGATGATCTGTTGGCAAATGATGCAGCATTCACAGGCCACGGCTTTGTGGGTTCCACGCATTACCCAGCCGCCTAACTACATGTAGTTAGGTACCCATTCGGAGCGGGGTGACTCAGGGACGCCCTAGGCCCCTGGGAACAAACCCTTGCCTTCACACGGATTCGAACCCGTGACCATCGGTACGACAGTCCAGTGCGCTGCCACTCGACCACCTCGCCCTTAGACTTAGTTAGTAAGTTAGACTTAGACCGCAACTAACACTAACACTAGTCACTAGTACTACTACTACTACTACACTACTAGTACTAAGTAAGAGTAGTTAAATAACATTTATAATGTGATTAGGTTTATTATAACTTAAAATGCACCAATTATATAAAATCACGGTAAAAATTGACTACTCGGACCGGGCCAAAAATAAGGTCATTTCCGGTGGCCATTTTGGTTGCTATGGCACGTGACTGCCGGGAAAGTAGTGGGAAACCCAGGAATTTAGAGGGGTAGTGGAAACGGGGATTCTCAAATTTCGTGGTTTTTTTTTAGCAACCTGCCGATTTTGAAAAAACCAGAAAAAAGAGAGAAAAAAATAAAGAGGGGGGTGAGGGGCAAATCTAATATTTTAGGGTTACTTTAGCGATTTTTGAAAAGCAAAATTGTGTCAAAAAATGAAGGAAAAAAAGTTACTCACCGATGCCGATCAGGAATCAGAATCACGATAAACTTTTTTTAAAATGTTTTTTAAAAATTGACCCATTTGGTCATTACTGCCACACGATTTTCTCCAAACAAATCCGAATAAATACGAATCGAACAGCTCCTCCCCAGAACAGGTTAACACAAAATTAACACAAAAGAACTGCGATGTTAGCGCACCCAGAGCTACAGGTGAAAAGGATAACGTTGGGGTCTTTTTTCCCGGGTAATTTGCAGCACTGCACTCTAAATGCGCATAGCAAATAGTTCATGTGTTATACTCATTATGTTGGAAGGGGAGGGGCTCACCCCTCCCCTTCACCCCTCCCCTATTTATGTTTATTAATATCTAATTAATATAATTAATCTAATTAGGGGAGGGCAGGCCCTCCCCTAAAACCCCACCCTTTACGCCCCGCACCCCCCCCGCCCCCACGACAAGATACGAGTATGAACACATTCCCATCCTTTCCATTGTTAAATTCTTCGTCTTCCCGCCTAAAAGGAGATAATCGGAAATAATAAAACAAACATTTTTCAAGGGACGCAACTCGCGGCTAGAAACAGGTAGCGTCGCTGTGACGTCACGGTCCGAGTACCCTGGACCAGCCAAAATCACTACTATTCATTGATAGGACTATAAATAAAATAAGACTAAGATGCTGAAAATTGTATATCAACAATATAAATAATTAATTAATTAATATCGCAACAAATAAAATTTTGTTGTTGTAGTTCAGTAGTGCTTACCTTGCCTTGAACAGAGATGTTTTCTTTGGCGTCTTGAGTGAATTCCCGTCACTTATTAATATATATCTTTTATTAACTCGAAAATAGTGTAATTCTATAATTTAAAATCAAAATATGGGTTCCAGGTCTTGTTTGCAAATGAAATAATGTATCACAAACAGCTTACGAAAGAACGGAAGTCTACGTAAACAACTCGTTTGCGCATGCGCACGTAAACCGTATCATGGTAACAACATAGTCGGACCAATCGGAACGGGTAAAATAATAAAACAAAATATATTAGCTACACTCTTCTTGTTTGCGGATCCGATTACTTTTGGTTAATAAAAGTGCTGTCTTCAAATACAAATATTATAAAAGGGCTTGAATTCACCTTTCTATTGATATATAATAGTAGCATATTACGATGTTTTTAAATAATGTTTTTATGCCTGAAATTTGCATACATGGGTCCAGTGGGAAATTTCTCGTCTTTCTAAAATTAGGTCAATTTTTTAATCGAAGTGGGGAGTTAAGAACCAAATTTTTCACATCATAATGTATCTCAGTGGCGTAGCTAGAACTTTTGCCGCCCGGGGCGGTCTCCAATTTGCCGCCCTTTTTAGGGGCCGTCCATAAATGACTTCACGCATCGGAGGAGGAGTCACACATGTGACGATGTGAGACGAGGGGGGAGGATGTTTTAAGAAATGTGACGTCACGTCAAAACGAGCAACTTTAAATAAAATTTCCACTTACATATTGTAGTTACAGCCATAAAACCAGGATCCTTTTTTCTTTCCATATTAAACTGGTCTTGATCAATGTCAAAAAAGTAAGTTATTTGATGTTCAAATGCTTCATTTAGTAGGTTACATGGTATTATATACGAATATTTTCTTGCAAGGAAATGCAACTCATCAAAGCGTTCTTTTATAATTCCATCAATGGATAAAAACTTTTTCTCTATGTACTTCTTTTTCTAAAGATAGAACCACGTCTTTTTAATTTTCCCCACTCATATTTTTTTCCTAACTCCGCGTTTAGTTGATATCTCCAACTCTTCACACATTGTTTGGCTGATATAACATATTTTTTCTAATAGCACATCTCTTTGTTCCATGCAATGGATTTGAATTAATTTAAAAAATGACGGGTTCCCATTAACTGAGATAACATAGAAAATAAAAAGATTGCATTGAATTTAGTAAAATTCCAGCATCTGATCTCGTTTTACTAGTTACTTATTCAGATGTCAATTTTTCCAAGACGCTTGAAATTTTAAAGTACTGGTCTGTCTTTTTTCGAAATTATCTATGACTATTGTGGTGTTTATTAAAGGAGAAATTTGAATATTTTCATATTCTTATCATAAATCATAATTATTTTTCATAAAATAGACGAATTCAACTTATTTACACATTACTTTATTAAATTGGATAGGCGTAACATTTTTAATGAATAACCGCATTTTAATGAAAAACACAAATTATTTGTGCTACTTTAATGCAATAAAAGCAAAATAAATTAAATTTTTAATAACTCACCTTACAATAATTTTATGAAAACTGAAACAGTAATATAAATGACTACTTGCAAGTTAAACACAATATTTGAACCACCATGCCTTGTAGGTACGTGTTCGCGCATCATTCTGCGAATGTCGAAATTACACGTAAAAACTGTCGTGGCGATAATAATAGCATATATTATTCAGCCCAGCGGTGATGTGTTTTTTGGTACTTTTCTTATAAAAGAGTCATCTGTGACTTATACCGCTTAGTTTTCCAAACAAATGGACACCTTTTTTGAGCGATTAAAATTTTTTGAACGGTTTTGCGTTAGTTATAATATCCACTATGTAATAAAAAAAATGTTGTGCTAATCCGTTAATTAAGCCTCGAAATTACAAATATTTTTGTTTCACCTTGGCTTTCCCTCTTGAAAAGAAAACGGGCGGTTGCCGGAAATGGTTGTACTTTTCAAATGCCCGCAAATGCCGCCCCCTAAAATAAGTGCCGCCCGGGGCGGACCGCCCCCACCGCCCCCTAGCTACGCCCCTGTAGAGCATAGAGCGACGTTAATACTGATTCAGTACAGCGCTGCCAGTGACAATTTTGGGAAAAACCTAGCCAACATTAAAAAAAAACAAACTAGATACGAAAGAAAAAACCTAGACACGCTAAAAATAAACAAATATGACGTCACAAAGCAAAAAAAAATTAGTCGCATTTCCTACTTAAAATTTAGCATGTTTCAAATTTTTTAAATGTTATTTAAGTATGTATTTAGTGTACTACAGCATTCTAATATCGTAACTCGCGCGGAGACATTTGAAACGTTATTTAATAAATTAATTGTAAGCAATCAAATATTTAAGTGGAGCTTTCATTTAAATTTGTGCATTTTTATGTGACGTCACAGTTCTTAAATACCTCCCTCCCCTTGTCACACATCACTTAAGTGTGGCCCCCGCCCTTTTATATGCGTTTTGTCATTTATGGACGCCCCTAAGGTATTAGCATGTTGCACATAATTTTTTGTAAAATATACTTACATCTGCATTTAGTCATCACTTATGTCATCTTCCTTATAAATCTTATTGGCAATATTATCCGCATTCTTGGCATCATTCTTATTTTGTCTATTACAGACGCTCCTTTTATACAGACTATTATTGAGTCCTACTTTTATCCATTGTTTATGTCTAGTCTTGCATTTTTATTTGAGTTTTAAATGTTGATATAGTTTTAAATGTTGATAGAGTTTTAGTTTTCCTCGTTTGATCAGGTAACCCATTCCACTTCCGAATCCCGGACGGAAAGAACGAGAATTTGTGTGTGTTTGTTGTTGCATACGTAATAGGAAAAGTGTTTTTATAACTACCGTTATGTCTATCTGAGGGTTGTTTTAGATTATCTTTGGTTTATACCATTAGAATATTCTCTCAACTCAGGCAGAAGAAAATGGTAGAGCTGTTAGGTTTGTTATAAAGTCTAATAAAATTGAATATTTTGGCTCATTCAAGCTGTTTTATCGTGTACCAGATTTCTTTAGACATATTCAGTGGGGTAGAGCTATATTTATCATAATATATGACAGAGCAGGTGAAAAGAAATGTTGCCATCTAATGCTTAATTTTATTTGTGAAAAATCGAATTTATTTAGCATATTAATTGCACAAATTTATTAATTTGTGTACTTAAATATCGTTTATTTCATTTTTTAAAGAAAAACCTAGATTATGACTATTTTTTAAATAAAAAACCTAGAAACCTAGACAAGGTCGAAAAAACCTAGATCTAGGTTAAAAAACCTAGCGCTGGCAGCACTGATTCAGTATAAGATGTTTCTAAGGAAGATGATGTTGAAAGAGTATAGGAGAGTTCTGAAGATGGCAATGTTGATAGAGTATAGGAGAGTTCTGAAGAGGGCAATGTTGATAGAGCATAGGAGAGTTCTGAAGATGGCAATGTTGATAGAGTATAGGAGAGTTCTGAAGATGGCAATGTTGATAGAGTATAGAAGAGATCTGAAGATGGCAATGTTGATAGAGTATAGAAGAGATCTGAAGATGGCAATGTTGATAGAGTATAGGAGAGTTCTGAAGATGGCAATGTTGATAGAGTATAGAAGAGATCTGAAGATGGCAATGTTGATAGAGTATAGGAGAGTTCTGAAGATGTCAATGTTGATAAAGTATAGGAGAGTTCTGAAGATGGCAATGTTGACAGAGTATAGGAGAGTTCTGAAGATGGCACTGTTGACAGAGTGTAGGAGAGTTCTGAAGATGGCAATGTTGATAAAGTATGGAACAGTTCTGAAGTAAGTAATGATGATAGAGTAAAAGATAGTTCTGAAGGAAAAGATTGTGATACTGTGTAGGAGGTGTCTAAAAACTTTACATTTGGTTCAGTGTTTGGTGCCTTGGAGGAGGAGAATTTCGGTAAAAATGTGGGTGTTTCTAAAGAGGTTAAACTTGATAGAGTATAGGATAACTCCGAGGAAGATAAAGACGATAGAATATAGGTAAGGTCTGAAGAAAAATGTACATTGTACTTGGTTTCTGGGAAAGGGAATATTGATAGAGAATTTGACAGTTCTGAAGATGGTAATATTGGTAGAGTATTGGATAGTTCTGAAGATGGTAATATTGGTAGAGTATTGGATAGTTCTGAAGATGGTAATATTGGTAGAGTATTGGATAGTTCTGAAGATGGTAATATTGGTAGAGTATTGGATAGTTCTGAAGATGGTAATATTGTTAGAGTATTGGATAGTTCTGAAGATGGTAATATTGTTAGAGTATTGGATAGTTCTGAAGATGGTAATATTGGCAGAGTATTGGATAGTTCTGAAGATGGTAATATTGATAGAGTATTGGATAGTTCTGAAGATGGTAATATTGATAGAGTATTGGATAGTTCTGGAGATGGTAATATTGTTAGAGTATTGGATAGTTCTGAAGATGGTAATATTGGTAGAGTATTGGATAGTTCTGAAGATGGTAATATTGGTAGAGTATTGGATAGTTCTGAAGATGGTAATATTGTTAGAGTATTGAGCAGTTCTGAAAGAATTAAAGTGATGGAGGCGTTTTGAGAAGTTATTGATGATATCATATAGGATGCTTCTGAGGAAGGTGATGATGACAAATAGTCAAGTGTTTCAGAAAAAGATGTTGCACGTAAAAATGGCGTTGGTGAAAAGTGAGAAACTGTTTCCGCAAAAGATAATGCAGAGAGAAAATCGGACAGTTCTAAATTGGGTGATTCTGATAAAGTAAATGATTTTTCTGAAGAATTTAGTACAGATGAAATATATGATGTTTCTGAAGACATTAATGTAGATGAAATATAGGATTTTTCTAAAGAAAGGTTTGGTATTGAAAATGTCTCAAATGAAAGTGATGGTGATTGAATGTTCGGTGTTTCAGGGGACAATATTGCTGTTGGAGCATATCTTATATCAGTGAGATGTGTTGTAGTTATAAAATGACTTGTTCTAAGGTCATACGAAGTTTCAGAAGATGGCTGCGTTATTGCGGTATAAGGCGTGTCCGAATAAGCAGAGACAATTTCAGTGAATAATGTTAACAGAGACGCTGTTGTTGATGCATTGAGGAGTACTTCTGAGAAAGGAGAGGGAGAGATTGTAAAGGATCTTACTATAGAAGGTACATTTGAGACGCTATGTGATATTGCAGAAGCATATAGGGATTGTGAAAAAATAAATGCTGTCTCCGGTAAAGCAGTTGTTGATAAAATATCGGATGTTTTTGTAAGTGTTGATGTTTCAGGTGAACTGGATGTTGTTACTGAATGATCTGAAAATACCGATGATAAATAATTGGATGTTTCTGATGATAATACAGCAAATGATTTTAATAATGAGTATGATGTTGAAGCAATATTGAATGATTCAGAATAGCTTAATGTTGATACGTTATTTGATGTGTCTGTTAAAGTAGGCGTTGCTACATTGATAGATGTTGCATTTGAATACAATGATACAGAATATAATTTTTCTGAATAAGAATATGCTGATACACTCAAAAATGTTTCTGCTGGAGCCGATGATGATTCAGGAAGGAAACTCTCGTTGGAAGTTGAAACTGACTCAGTAAAAGATGTGTCGGAGAAATTTGTTGAAGTATACGCAGTTGTTGTGTCTGGTGCAGTTGTTGTGTCTGATGCAGTTGTTGTGTCTGTTGCAGTTGTTGGTCGGTGCAGTTGTTGTGTCTGGTGCAGTTGTTGTGTCTGGTGCAGTTGTTGTGTCTGGTGAGTTGTTGTGTCTGGTGCAGTTGTTGTGTCTGGTGCAGTTGTTGTGTCTGGTGCAGTTGTTGTGTCTGGTGCAGTTGTTGTGTCTGGTGCAGTAGTTGTGTCAGGTGCAGTTGTTGTGTCAGGTTCAGTTGGTGGAATACATTCACTGTCAAAATTTGATTCTATCGTTGATACTTGTTCTGTAATAGAGACGGATGTTGTTGTTATTGTGGATGTTGTTGTTATTACAGATGTTGTTGTTATTACGGATGATGTTGGTAGGATTGTTGGTGTAGGTACTGTTGTATTACTCCACATTAACACATCAGCTGAGGTCGTCAAAGAGCTCGAATCAAGAAAAGTAATAGTTGAAGCTAATGTCTCATCCAGTGTAGAATTTATTTGGGAAACGGCTTGGGTTAAAGTATAGTATATTGAGGATGTGGTGGTATTTCTTGGCGTACTTGAAGTCGGCTTGAACGTTGAGGTGGCAACTGACGACTCACTTGGTGCGAGAGCTGTTGTTTGCTCTGGGGAGGGCATTGCCACTGATGCCCCACAATCGTAGTGATGCGTTTCTTGGTAAAGGTCGCATCCAACGACTTTATCCACTGGTAGGTCCCCTATCCGTCCGCTAAGCCTGGCCGCATGGAGAATGTCAAAGATGTGGTTGTGGATGACGAAAAGGGGAAAAAGTGGCGTCCAGTGGATGATCTCAAGTTGAAACACAACGTAAATGCTGCCATTGCTGTGGGATAAGAGTAACAGATGCTCGTTATTATGACAATGGAGTTAAACACAATGTATCAAAGACATTTTAAAATAATGCAATCATGCGTTATTCATGTAATATATCTGCAAAATTAAATTCAGTAATAAAATTTATAAAAGTATAGTTTTCAAAGCCCCAAATTGTATGACTATAATAAAAATTATTTTGGAAATTTTTGAAAAAGTCGTTTTGAGAACCATTGAAACTTTGGCAATCTGATACATTTTCGTTAAGATTCCGATAGCAGATATGGATTTGTTATGTGGCTAGTTAACAGTTCCAGACTCAATTCATTTAACGATGAGATATTTGTTATAATTTAATAACCATACATGATTATAATTTGTATGTTTAAAGTTGCGTTTTTTAAACGACTTTAAGTTTGACTCCTACTGATTCTCTCTGTCTGTTTCAAGTTTGACTCCATCTGACTCTCTGTGTCTGTTTCAAATTTGACTCCATGTGATTCTCTGTCTGTTTCAAGTTTGACTCCATCTGATTCTCTCTGTCTGTTTCAAGTTTGACTCCATCAGATTCTCTCTGTCTGTTTCAAGTTTGACTCCATCTGATTCTCTCTGTCTGTTTCAAGTTTGACTCCATCTGATTCTCTCTGTCTGTTTCAATTTCTTTGAACTCATTACAATCCCACTAGCTCTTTACAGAACTTTAATCATTTTAAATGTTTTGTTATTTTAGTATTTGTTGTGTCCTCGACCAGATGAATCGAGTTGACGACATTTTTACTGGTTCATAGAGATTTAAAGCCCCATACGTCTTTAGTTAAGCCATAAAAATAAGTGATTGAAATTTACTACCTTTCTTGATTTAGTCTTGGCAGTAACAATTAAGTAATCAATGTAGGAAATGCACGTCATTTTCCTGCTAACTTATTATTTTGAAGCATACAATTTGACTGTGATAAACTTTTATATCATGCTTTTCATTTTTCAGCCTCATTTTCGACAACTTCTTTTAGTATTGTTAAAGATTTATGAATAAATTAAAGCTCGCCTTCGAAACAGATTTTTCAAATTGTGTTTACTACTTCAACTAAATATAGAAACCATTGATTTAATATTTTCCTGTTGCTATACTTACTGTATAGATAACACACTGCAGTTGACAGAGTAATTGAAAGACTTGGGTTCAAGCTCACGTAGAACCTGAGATATTGGAGGTAATAAATTACATTGTGTTTATTCAGATTGAATTTATTAAGATTCCATTGGCCTTGACATTGTAGTGATCACGTGGACCTTATAGAGCCACCCAGACTTAATATTACATCAACACAGTTTTACAGTTACCTACGTGCAGACATAATAATAATATTACATCAACACACAGTTTTACAGTTACCTACGCGCAGACTTAAACTGTAGCACAGCCTTACATATTAAAATGTTTACACATACTGGTAGTTGAACATCTCTTCAACCGTGACCCGTCAAAATGGCCCCGGACAAAACGACCCCGGACAAAACGGTCCCAGACTTTAAACAAAAAAAAATAAAAAAATTGTTTTTGCATTTTAAGCTCTTGTAAACTTTTTCACCCTTAAAAGAGTGGTCAAATTGTAAAATTATTTCTTGTGATGTTATTATAGTATTTTTTCCTCAACAAACAACCGTGACTTGGTACCATATCGAGTAAAGGCTCTTAAATTCATGCTTTATTAAATTCATTATTATTGTTTCTTGTGAACTAAACCTGACACTGAATCGGTGAGTAAACTAAATACTAATATAATATTTTATTTTATTTTTTACTATTAGTCCAGGGCCGTTTTGACCGGGGCCGTTATATCGGAGCCCATTTGTCGGGGCCGTTTTGTCCGGGGCTGTTTGAACGTTGAACCCTTCTAACAGACGTTTTACCTTACACCGAATCTTTTCAAAAAAACAAATATTTACCTTTCTAGTTGGCTTATCCCTTTATTATGGATTAACTTTTTCAACGGTTTTATTACTTTAAACAGACGTAATTCTTCAAAGACTCATTTTACAAAGATTTACCTCCAACACTTTACATATAAGACTTACCGCCTCGCACAGACGTTTCTCCATCTTCACAAACATTTGAGACTTTTTGTCTTTCAGTTCATCACTGTATAACTCACTTGTAAAACGGAAGTTCGTGTTAAGAACGTTCAGATCTGTCATTGATAAAGTGATGCACAGTCAGATGAGAGGCGCACTGACAATGTCATATTATTTGGAATATACATATAAAAGAAGTTAGACACTATGTAGCAGACACGAATATAGCCATTTATTCTAGGGTCGTGGTTCGGTTGGAAGGCCCCGTAAAGGGGAGCTTTCCGAGGAGGGGTGGCCTCTAAGTGGCTCGGAGCACGAGTAGGGCAAGTGGACCTGACCGCAGCCCGAAATTAACAAACCCTGGCATGCAATGCTGAAGCCCGGTAGGCGTTAGGTGCCAGTCACATATGAGCGGTACCGGTTTAGGACCAGGAGCAGTTAGGTGCTAGTCACATATGACCGGTACCGGTTTAGGACCAGGAGCAGTTAGGTGCTAGTCACATATGACCGGTACCGGTTTAGGACCAGGAGCAGTTAGGTGCTAGTCACATATGACCGGTACCGGTTTAGGACCAGGAGCAGTTAGGTGCTAGTCACATATGACCGGTACCGGTTTAGGACCAGGAGCAGTTAGGTGCTAGTAACATATGACCGGTACCGGTTTATGACCAGGAGCAGTTAGGTGCTAGTCACATATGACCGGTACCGGTTTAGGACCAGTACGGATTAGCAAAAGGTGCCGTTAAGGACTTAGTGGACACCAGCTACGATGAAACCTTCCAGTGATTGTAACACCCTAGGTAGGCCATAGATGACATCCCGCCCAGAGGCTGTCCTTAACCATAGAGACTCGTATACCAATCCGAGGTGGCGCCTAGGTTTTAGCGAGTCGAAGTAGGGAAATCCCACCCCAACTTATGAAGTCACTTTTAGTGAGAGGCATTTTCGACCTTGTCCTGGATGCCCAGAGGCAGCTTCAGAAGCGACCCTTCCAGGGAGGGGGGGGGTCCTACAGCTGTTAGGTTCCCTTGGGGGAGGGGACAGGGTGGCTGGGAGGGTTTTCCGGGAAAACCCATTAAGAGCACTAGGCTCGGGGCAGCTAATTTTCTTCCACATGTAGGACAATGTAGGACAATGTAGGACCAATGTAGGACAATGTAGGACAATGTAGGACCAATGTAGGACAATGTAGGACAATGTAGGACAATGTAGGTCAATGTAGGTCAATGTAGGACAATGTAGGACAATGTAGGACAATGTAGGACAATGTACGACAATGTAGGTCAATGTAGGACAATGTAGGACAATGTAGGACAATGTAGGTCTATGTAGGACAATGTAGGTCAATGTAGGACAATATAGGTCTATGTAGGACAATGTAGGACAATGTAGGTCAATGTAGGACAATGTAGGTCAATGTAGGACAATGTAGGTCTATGTAGGACAATGTAGGACAATGTAGGTCAATGTAGGTCAATGTAGGACAATGTAGGACAATGTAGGACAATGTAGCAATGTAGGACAATGTAGGACAATGTAGGACAATGTAGGACAATGTAGGACAATGTAGGACAATGTAGGACAATGTAGGCAATGTAGGCAATGTAGGACAATGTAGGACAATGTAGGACAATGTAGGACAATGTAGGACAATGTAGGACAATGTAGGCATGTAGGACAATGTAGGACAATGTAGGACAATGTAGGACAATGTAGGCAATGTAGGACAATGTAGGACAATGTAGGACAATGTAGGACAATGTAGCAATGTAGGACAATGTAGGACAATGTAGGACAATGTAGGACAATGTAGGACAATGTAGGTCAATGTAGGACAATGTAGGACAATGTAGGCAATGTAGGACAATGTAGGCAGTGCAATGTAGGCAATGTAGGACAATGTAGGACAATGTAGGACAATGTAGGTCAATGTAGGACAATGTAGGACAATGTAGGACAATGTAGGCAATGTAGGACAATGTAGGACAATGTAGGACAATGTAGGACAATGTAGGACAATGTAGGACAATGTAGGTCAATGTAGGACAATGTAGGACAATGTAGGACAATGTAGGTCAATGTAGGACAATGTAGGACAATGTAGGACAATGTAGGACAATGTAGGACAATGTAGGTCAATGTAGGACAATGTAGGACAATGTAGGTCAATGTAGGACAATGTAGGACAATGTAGGACAATGTAGGACAATGTAGGCAATGTAGGACAATGTAGGACAATGTAGGACAATGTAGGTCAATGTAGGACAATGTAGGACAATGTAGGACAATGTAGGACAATGTAGGACAATGTAGGACAATGTAGGACAATGTAGGACAATGTAGGACAATGTAGGACAATGTAGGACAATGTAGGACAATGTAGGACAATGTAGGACAATGTAGGACAATGTAGGTCAATGTAGGACAATGTAGGACAATGTAGGACAATGTAGGACAATGTAGGACAATGTAGGACAATGTAGGACAATGTAGGACAATGTAGGACAATGTAGGACAATGTAGGACAATGTAGGACAATGTAGGACAATGTAGGACAATGTAGGACAATGTAGGACAATGTAGGACAATGTAGGACAATGTAGGACAATGTAGGACAATGTAGGACAATGTAGGACAATGTAGGACAATGTAGGACAATGTAGGACAATGTAGGTCAATGTAGGACAATGTAGGACAATGTAGGACAATGTAGGACAATGTAGGACAATGTAGGACAATGTAGGACAATGTAGGACAATGTAGGTCAATGTAGGACAATGTAGGACAATGTAGGTCAATGTAGGACAATGTAGGACAATGTAGGACAATGTAGGACAATGTAGGTCAATGTAGGACAATGTAGGCATGTAGGCAATGTAGGACAATGTAGGACAATGTAGGACAATGTAGGACAATGTAGGACAATGTAGGACAATGTAGGACAATGTAGGACAATGTAGGACAATGTAGGACAATGTAGGTCAATGTAGGACAATGTAGGACAATGTAGGACAATGTAGGACAATGTAGGACAATGTAGCATGTAGGACAATGTAGGACAATGTAGGACAATGTAGGACAATGTAGGACAATGTAGGACAATGTAGGACAATGTAGGTCAATGTAGGACAATGTAGGCAATGTAGGACAATGTAGGTCAATGTAGGACAATGTAGGACAATGTAGGACAATGTAGGACAATGTAGGCATGTAGGACAATGTAGGACAATGTAGGTCAATGTAGGACAATGTAGGACAATGTAGGTCAATGTAGGACAATGTAGGTCAATGTAGGACAATGTAGGCAATGTAGGACAATGTAGGCAATGTAGGACAATGTAGGTCAATGTAGGACAATGTAGGTCAATGTAGGACAATGTAGGACAATGTAGGAAATGTAGGACAATGTAGGACAATGTAGGACAATGTAGGACAATGTAGGACAATGTAGGACAATGTAGGTCAATGTAGGACAATGTAGGTCAATGTAGGACAATGTAGGTCAATGTAGGACAATGTAGGTCAATGTAGGACAATGTAGGACAATGTAGGACAATGTAGGACAATGTAGGACAATGTAGGTCAATGTAGGACAATGTAGGTCAATGTAGGACAATGTAGGACAATGTAGGACAATGTAGGACAATGTAGGACAATGTAGGACAATGTAGGACAATGTAGGACAATGTAGGACAATGTAGGACAATGTAGGTCAATGTAGGACAATGTAGGTCAATGTAGGACAATGTAGGACAATGTAGGACAATGTAGGACAATGTAGGTCAATGTAGGACAATGTAGGACAATGTAGGTCAATGTAGGACAATGTAGGTCAATGTAGGACAATGTAGGTCAATGTAGGACAATGTAGGACAATGTAGGACAATGTAGGACAATGTAGGTCAATGTAGGACAATGTAGGACAATGTAGGACAATGTAGGACAATGTAGGACAATGTAGGACAATGTAGGTCAATGTAGGACAATGTAGGACAATGTAGGACAATGTAGGACAATGTAGGACAATGTAGGACAATGTAGGACAATGTAGGACAATGTAGGACAATGTAGGACAATGTAGGTCAATGTAGGACAATGTAGGACAATGTAGGACAATGTAGGACAATGTAGGACAATGTAGGACAATGTAGGACAATGTAGGACAATGTAGGACAATGTAGGACAATGTAGGACAATGTAGGTCAATGTAGGACAATGTAGGACAATGTAGGTCAATGTAGGACAATGTAGGCAATGTAGGACAATGTAGGACAATGTAGGTCAATGTAGGACAATGTAGGTCAATGTAGGACAATGTAGGACAATGTAGGACAATGTAGGACAATGTAGGCAATGTAGGCAATGTAGGTCAATGTAGGCAATGTAGTCAATGTAGGTCAATGTAGGTCAATGTAGGACAATGTAGGTCAATGTAGGACAATGTAGGTCAATGTAGGACAATGTAGGTCAATGTAGGTCAATGTAGGTCAATGTAGGACAATGTAGGTCAATGTAGGTCAATGTAGGTCAATGTAGGTCAATGTAGGTCAATGTAGGACAATGTAGGTCAATGTAGGACAATGTAGGTCAATGTAGGACAATGTAGGTCAATGTAGGTCAATGTAGGTCAATGTAGGTCAATGTAGGTCAATGTAGGTCAATGTAGGTCAATGTAGGACAATGTAGGTCAATGTAGGACAATGTAGGTCAATGTAGGTCAATGTAGGTCAATGTAGGACAATGTAGGTCAATGTAGGACAATGTAGGTCAATGTAGGACAATGTAGGTCAATGTAGGTCAATGTAGGCAATGTAGGTCAATGTAGGTCAATGTAGGACAATGTAGGTCAATGTAGGACAATGTAGGACAATGTAGGACAATGTAGGACAATGTAGGTCAATGTAGGTCAATGTAGGTCAATGTAGGTCAAGGGTCAATGTAGGTCAATGTAGGTCAATGTAGGTCAATGTAGGTCAATGTAGGTCAATGTAGGCAATGTAGGACAATGTAGGTCAATGTAGGTCAATGTAGGTCAATGTAGGTCTATTAGTGTCGTGTTTTGTTTATCAGAGTGACTCACTTTTCCATAAGTGGCCAAATAACATCATCACGCCAAGATGGCCCAACACGACTGGATGGCCCAGTACACCAAGATGACCAAGTCACTAAAATGGCCCAAAGCGCCAATATGGCCACGTTCGCCAAGATTACGAAGCGCGTCAAAATGGGCCAGCACCAAGATGACCCAAGCAGAAAATGTTATGAACATTTTTGGTTCTCGTTTAAAGAAATATGTAAACAAAAGTGTTTCATATATGTATATAAATGAAAAACTTGTTGTTTTCTTTTAGGTGTGTGATGTTATTTTTACGTTATAGATTATGTTTTATTGTATTTAAAAGGTGAGATGAGTTAGTTTTATTATATATTCTTTGGTTTAGAGATCATGTGTGTACTTCGTGAAGGCGGAGCATTTTAGAAGTTTACTGGAATGCGCTCACGTTTTCGCACTTATTTCAAAATGTTCCAAATAGTTCAAGAAGACTCTTCATTTCGTGCGTTCTCTAGCTCTTCGTATTAATATGAAACGATACAAACAGGCCTTATAGTTAGCTAATCATAGTTTTTATGACTCAATACAAACAGATCTTATATTTAGTAAATCCTTGCATCATTATTATTTAGAGAGATATTGCTTTAATTGTTTTATTTCTTGTGATGACTTCACTCACCTTGGCTAGCCTCTGATTTTGACTTCGTCACTGTACAGAAAAGAAGAAAGCAAAATTTATAGAAATAAAAACATCATCAAATGAATTACTGGACTCCCTCAGCAAAATATGATTTTTTAAATATGTTTTTGAGGTGTAGGGAGCGGGAGGGGGGTTGTCGTATTTGAGGACACAACGCAAAAGTTACATCATTCAGCATACCCTCTACAAAACTAACTTCTCCCACCTAAATAATTTAACATTTCGAAGTTACATTGTCCATTGGAGATGAAAACAATAAAAAAATATTTCTTTTACCGCTTTAGCGCGGTCTTTGGGATCCCTATTATATAAGGGGAGACTCACTAAGACGAGAAACGAGAAACGTAAGACAGAAAAAGGGAAAAGGGACGAGAACGTAACAAATGAACGAAAATGTAGAGTGTAGGGCATTGTAGATACTTAGGGCTACATACGGCATGTGAAGTGTGTTTAGCTTATTAGTAAGAGGACTCATTTATAACTGTGATTTCCTGTCTTACGAGAATTAGCCTACCAAATAAACCTTTAGAACAGCTATAATCCCCAACCTGTGTGGTCTTAACTTATTTTGTGGATCTATTGTGTTCTATTTAAAATAATGTGCATTGCCTTAGCCAACCACTCGGTTACAATTTTAAAAAAGGGTGATCACACACGAAAACAATACGCTAAAAGACCGAGTGCTAAATACAAACTAATGCATCGTCGTAAGCTTCCCAGCTCACAAATGAATGTCGGGAGAAGGGGACTTCCACTGTCTGCGTAAATCGTTATGCGAAATATCGCTCGTTAAGGGAAAAACTTCTTGACATTATTTTCTCGTTATGCTAATTTCTCGTTATCTGAGGTGTTCGTTATGAGAGGTCTTACTGTATTTCGAAGACACCATTTAGCCTTATTGTAGTTGAATTAAATCAAAACAAGTTTTTAAATGGCGTAAGTTACAATAAAAGATGAAAGCTCATGGTATTTAAGCGGGAATAAAAGAATGATTTTCTTAGACATTTGTCAACATTTAAAAATTGTATTTTACTTTTAATTAACAATGAATTATGGCTATTAATTTCTCATTTTTAGTTTGCTAAAATGTTGGCTATGTTTCCAGAACGCATGATATGTGTTATATAATTCATTGTAAATATTAGAGAAAATTCATGCGAAATATACTTTCATTTTTAATTACGATAGGCTCACTCAACAAATAAAAAATTATTGAAAAAGAAACCGTCTGTAGTGTTCGATTAGTGCACAGATATAATAAAGGCTGGGAAGACACGATACAAGATACTTACTTACGTAGCACAGCTAGAATAAAGTTTGTTAAGACATGGTACAAGATACTTATCTACTTACGTAGCACAGCAAGGATAACGGCAGCCACTACGACACAGATCAAGAAAAACGTCAGTGCAACAACCGCCACGACCCTGCACGTTCCCACCCGTCTGTCAACTGAGCTTGACCCATCACTGGGCGACTGGACAGAAGGCATAAAACGTCGTTACACCCCCCAGGAATCTCATTCTTAATTGACATGATCATGGCACATTTTAAGAAAAACAAAAAACTTTAAATGTGTAGTGCAAGTAGCACCAGCCAGGTACACGTGTCTTGCTAGCTGACGCCGACTTTGACATGAAGACAAGTTTTACTTTATTTGACAATTTCTTATTGTTTATGTTAGTTCGCCCAGGAAGGCCTTTTTCAAGTACATCGTAACACAACAACACGAACATGTACATCGTAACAAACAACACCAACATGTACATCGTAACAAACAGCACCAACATGTACATTGTAACAAACAGCACAAACATGTACATCGTAACAAACAGCACCAACATGTACATCGTAACAAACAACAACATGTACATCGTAACAATCAACACCAACATGTACATCGTAACAAACAACACCAACATGTACATCGTAATAAACAGTGCCAACATGTACATCGTAACAAACAACAATATGTACATTGTAACAAACAACACCAATATGTACATCGTAACAAACAACACCAACATGTACATCGTAATAAACAACACCAATATGTACATCGTAACAAACAACACCAATATGTACATCGTAATAAACAACACCAACATGTACATCGTAATAAACAACACCAACATGTACATCGTAATAAACAACACCAACATGTACATCGTAATAAACAACACCAACATGTACATCGTAATAAACAACACCAACATGTACATCGTAATAAACAACACCAATATGTACATCGTAACAACAACACCAACATGTACATTGTAACAAACAACACCAACATGTACATCGTAACAAACAACACCAACATGTACATTGTAACAAACAACACCAACATGTACATCGTAACAAATAGCACCAGCATGTACATTGTAACAAACAACACCAACATATACAGATAAACAAACAACACCAACATGTAAATCGTAACAAACAGCACCAACATATACAGATAAACAAACAACACCAACATGTAAATCGGGACAAACAACACCGACATGTACATCATAACAAACAGCGCCCACCGATTGTCCACTAAAATATTTGTTGTGGTCACGTGGGAACGGAGCGTCATAGCCGGACATCATGTTATCACCTTTCCTGTTGTCCACCTCATAAAACCAGAAATTGTCGTATAGGTTTGACATCTTGGGCCACTAGAGATTGAAGAATAAAACAACCCCGTAAAAACAAAGTTTTTGACTATAAATCTCTTATATGTGAGACAGAACTTAAAGTATTGATTATGTTCCAACGCGACAAACATTTACAGCCTAAAACTGAGTGAACTCCTCCTCCAAGAGATGTGGTCATCGATGGCTGGCGTGAAGTCAATTGACCCGTAAAATGTAAACAATAGCGACCGCTACATATAGTTTATATACATAAACTAAAAATGCATTAATTTAATAACTGTATGTTCGATCGATCTGAAGTTTTGATACAATGCATTGTTAGGTGACATGAGCCTATGTGTTAAATTTCAGCTCAATGGCATCACGGGAAGTGGGTCATTTTTTACTTTTGTTTTTCCGCCCGCCCGACGACGAATGACAGACAGAGAGAGAGAGACAGAGAGAGACGGCCGTGAAGTTAATATAAGGGATTTAAAAACATCTCAAACATGAACTGAAATATTTGGTAGGATGCTTTATTTGGTGCTTGCTGGAAATACGGACTTGTAATAATAAGATGAAAGCAATGTCACTGGATATTCTATTATTATAAGATATTCTGTTGTATTTGTAGAGGAGTAGATCTACGCATTTTAAAATTTAAAAAACCCGTAAAAACAAAGTTTTTGACTATAAATCCCTTATATATGAGACAGAACTAACGGTATTGATTATGTTCCAAAGTGACAAACATTTACAGCCTGAAACTGAGTCAATTCCACCTGGTTAAAACACGAGATGTGTTCACCGATGGCTGGCGTGAAGTCAAGTGACCCAGTGGCGTAGCGAGGGGGGTAGGGGGGACATATGTCCCCGGGCGCCACGCTAGGGGGCGTTAAAATGAGTATTAAAACTCATTATTTAACTTTATTTTGATGTAAACTGATGTATCCCAAATACGTTTTCAAGATTGAATTTTGGAGCTCCGAAAATATCTTCATTACAAATCAGTTGACAAGCATGATTTTGGCGCCCCCATTAAGCGTAAAGGGGCGCAAATTCTACTCATAAATAAATGACACATCCACAATGTAGGATTGCTGATAGGGATTAAAAAAAACAACTGAGTTGCTGGGAGTGAGAGTAAGGGAGCAGTAAGAGACAAAGGCGATTTTTTAAATAGAACAGACAGCGACGACACCAAATGCAACCAAAATGACCTAGACAAGAAAACGGAGTGGCTTAAAGCAGTGGTTCTCAACCTGTGTTCCGTGGACTAGAGGTCCGCGAAGATGTGCCTGGTGGTCCGCGAGCAAAGCATGAAATTTACGCACTGTATGATTCATCGAGACAGACTAGCAAGTAAAAATAATTAACGCAGACTTAAAATATATTTTTGATCTGGCCTAAATAGTTTTTAAATTTAATCAAGGCTCGTCTATTAAATTCTCGTTTCTTTGATTTCTTATGTTCGGATATGAATCTTGAACATTATCAGTTACTGATGTATACTGAAATTCGCTGGTTATCAGACTGATTGAATTACGTGATGACGTTAGAGAGTTTCTAGTAGAGAAAACTCAAAGCTTGTTGAACATTTGAACCATAGCTTATGGGTGGCTGTTTTGGCTTAGGCCTACTTGGCTGAAACTTTTGAAGAACTCAATAAACTTAATTCAACTCGGCAAGGAAAGTAGACACATTATATTACTCTCAGTGACAATGTGTCTGCTTTAACGAAAAAGCTTGATCTTTGGAAATGAAGATTATTTCAAGGTAACATTGAGATGTTTGATCAATTATACGAAATCACCGAGAAACCAGAAAATGTTGAAATAAATAAACAACTGTTGATAAATTTGATTTCTGGTCATATTCAATCAATGCAGGACCAATTTTAATTCTAATTTGGTTGTTTTTTTTAACTTTCAGTGGTTTTTCGTTGGTTTCCAGTCCTAATCTCGCACACATTATCTCATCAAATAAAATTACCAACATCGTAATTAAACCAATTCATTGAACTTACTAGCGATACCACTTTGAATATGTTGCATCAGAAAGTGGGCTTAATGAAATTTTGGATTACTCCAAACTGACTCAGATAGTTTTAAAAATACTTTTACCCTTTGCAACTTTGTGAAAGTGGATTTTCTGCATTGCTTACAATAAAAACAAAAGCACTTTCGTACGAAATAAACTAATATAGCAGTCTTTTAATACCAACTACTGTTTATGTCTTAAAGTTTTTTTTATAGTTAGCAAGTAGAATTAAATAAGAAGACTATGAGACCAAAATAAATGACATTTGTTCTTTACAAAATAAAGTCATTACAATATTGTTTTTGGAGCACGCAAAACGTAGCATATTAGTATAGTTTTACTAACTACCATGTATAGGGCCTACTACTTATAGCTAGTAAAAATCTTCTGTATAAAAGGAGCGTCTGCAACAGATAAAATATACACAGTATAATTATAATTAACTTTCCAGCTTGGCAGTAGCACAATTTTTAGTAGTGGTCCGTAGCTAAGACACACGTTTTTCAAGTGGTCCTTGAATGTCAAAAGGTTAAGAACCACTGGCTTACAGAATGGTTAATTCTCGTACCATTGCTGCATGCTGTGACTCTTTTTAAAAAGAAATATCTTATTTCCCCAATTCCACTGTGGAGGGAATACAGTGGGGGAGGGAGGGAAGGTCTCTCCTCTCACGGGTTGTGTCGGTATGTCAAAGCGAGTTGGATTCCTTTTATATGAAAGATCAGACACCGCCTCTCTTTCCTGTCTCTCTGTGATCAAACTTGATCAGTATGGTCCACTGTTAGAAAAACACTTACAACATGGCCGAGAAAATCCAGGTTCAGTATCTTATTTATCAGCGTAAATCCAAATGAATTTATTCACCTACTTACATCGACTGTAATGAATCAGCTGTTGAGTGAAATAAGAAAAAAAAAGTACTACGGTATCTTACTTGACTCAACACCCGATCTAAGACACCGGGAACAGCTTTCTCAAGTCATCATATTTGTTGATGTGGATTTTCAAACTAAAAAGAAACCATCAAAAAATCATTTTTAGGTTTTATCCAGATACATTCCAAAGACGCAGCAAGCCTTGAAAGAGTTATCGTAGAGAAACTGGAATCTAATAACATACTACGAGCTAACTATCGGTCACAATGTTATGAAAATGCTGCTGTAATGACTGGGCATACATCCGGCCTTCAACACCGACTATGTGCCAGAAATCAAAGAGCATTGTTCATCAACTGTGACAATCACAGATTAAACTTAGCAGGAATACACTCAGCTAAACAGGATCCAGTTGTTATAACGTTTTTTTGAACATTTGAAAGTATAAAGTTTTGTTTTCTCTCGTTCAAAATACTCGTTGGGAAGAATTAAAAAGAGTTGTGCCATCACAATGAAGAGGGAGCCTGAAACACGTTGGAGTACACGGTCAGAAGCTGTTAAAGCAATTTATGAAGGACTTATAGATGAACTGGTAGAGCTGTTGGAAAAAATTATCAGAATATACAAATATGACGCCTGACACCAGAAGTGATGCAGAAACTTTGCTGGCAGGTATATTAAACTTTAAATTCCTAGTTTTGTTAAATTTCTGGAACATCACACTTGGGAAAATTGATCGAGTCCAGAAAAGGTTGCAGAATCCTACTGTGAATTTCAAGGAAGCAACAACTTATCTTGAATCGTTTGAGCAAGATTTTGTTAACATTCGTAATAATTTGAGCCAGGTTGCGGTAGACAATGGAAAGGAAGATGCGCAACTTGGGGAATCGAGGCTGACAGAAGGATTAGACGACATCGTAGGATGCCTGGAGAATTAACAAGAGATGCAGGACTTTCTGCAGAAGAAGAATTTCACTTGATAGGAACAGCGTAATTGATAGACTCCAAAAGGATATATCAATTCGGTTTTTACGTCTAAAAAACCTAAACAACAAATTTGGATTTTTACTAGACGTCAAAACTCTTCTTGCTGAGACAAAAGTCGATACACTTCGTTAAAATTGCTTAGATTTTGCTTATTTTATACGACACTGACGTCAATGGACATGAATTGTGCACATAAATCAGAGACTGAAAAATGCTTCACAGCACCCGGACTGAAGTTCATTGTTTCATTTGGAGATGACGTATTTCCGAATCTGCGCATTTCACTTCAAATACTTCTAACAATTGCTGTTTCAACTGAAAGCTGTGAGCGGTCCTTCAGCAAACTGAAGCTTATTTTTTTCTTTTTTACGTGCTTCAAGGGGACAAGATCGTCTGAGTGATCTTGCACTCCTTAGCATCGAAAGAGAAACACTTGAGAATATTAATTTTGACAACGCGATTGGCGATTTTGCAACATTCAAATCAAGGAGAATCACTTTTTTGTAGACTATTTCTAATTGTATAATTAGTAGAGTATTTTTGTTTTCAAATAAATTGTTTACAATCGTATAGAGAATTACATATTAGTGTGTATTCTATTTTATTAAAATACCAGAAGCTTCGAAAATGAACTATATAAAACGTAAAATTTCAATTTTTTCTTGGGGGCTCAATGAGCCCCCAGAATCTTTCAGTCCGAAAAGGGGCTCAGATTTTGTGTCATGTCCCTCGGGCGCACATGACCCTAGCTACGCCACTGAAGTGACCGTAAAATGTAAACAATAGCGACTTACATATAGTTTTATATAGATAAACTAAAAATGAATTAATTTAATTACGGTATGTTCGATTGATCTGAAATTTTGATACGATGCATTGTTAGGTGCTACGGGTTATGCAAGGAGGTTTGATTAGCTGGAGTCGGCGTCTGCTATCAGATGGTCGCTAGCGGGTGAAGCCAGTGGGGGAGCCTATCGCCATATTGTTGGACTCAAAACATTCCACCAGCTTTCATTACCATACCAACTTTCATTACCATGCCAGCTTTCATTACCATGCCAGCTTTCATTACCATGCCAGCTTTCATTACCATGCCAGCTTTCATTACCATGCCAGCTTTCATTACCATGCCAGCTTTCATTACCATGCCAGCTTTCATTACCATGCCAGCTTTCATTACCATGCCAGCTTTCATTACCATGCCAGCTTTCATTACCATGCCAGCTTTCATTACCATGCCAGCTTTCATTACCATGCCAGCTTTCATTACCATGCCAGCTTTCATTACCATGCCAGCTTTCATTACCATGCCAGCTTTCATTACCATGCCAGCTTTCATTACCATGCCAGCTTTCATTACCATGCCAGCTTTCATTACCATGCCAGCTTTCATTACCATGCCAGCTTTCATTACCATGCCAGCTTTCATTACCATGCCAGCTTTCATTACCATGCCAGCTTTCATTACCATGCCAGCTTTCATTACCATGCCAGCTTTCATTACCATGCCAGCTTTCATTACCATGCCAGCTTTCATTACCATGCCAGGTTTCATTACCATGCCAGCTTTCATTACCATGCCAGCTTTCATTACCATGCCAGCTTTCATTACCATGCCAGCTTTCATTACCATGCCAGCTTTCATTACCATGCCAGCTTTCATTACCATGCCAGCTTTCATTACCATGCCAGGTTTCATTACCATGCCAGCTTTCATTACCATGCCAGCTTTCATTACCATGCCAGCTTTCATTACCATGCCAGCTTTCATTACCATGCCAGCTTTCATTACCATGCCAGCTTTCATTACCATGCCAGCTTTCATTACCATGCCAGCTTTCATTACCATGCCAGCTTTCATTACCATGCCAGCTTTCATTACCATGCCAGCTTTCATTACCATGCCAGCTTTCATTACCATACCAGTTTTCATTACCATGCCAGTTTTCATTACCATGCCAGCTTTCATTACCATACCAGTTTTCATTACCATACCAGTTTTCATTACCATGCCAGTTTTCATTACCATGCCAGCTTTCATTACCATACCAGTTTTATCATTCTGGTAACGACTCCAATGAACTTCGTTTTTCTAAAGTCTGCCAAGGTCCTAGTTCATTTCTGGTGGTCTAGATATTCTAATAGGTCAATTACTAAGAGCTGTAATGTATGTAAGGTTATTTATTCGGTCAGCTGATCGAGGGCTACAGAGCCTGGTCTTATATTAACAATATGCTAACTATATCGAAATGAAGTTCTACTACTATACATAATTATAAAGAACGTACAAACAGGTCAACACATTTATTAACATTACAGGGGTCAACGGAGGGCTTTCTTAGTATATCATTTATATTGTGGCTTTGGGTGAGCTCGATCCCACGCCCCTCAAATTTGTGAGGCAAGCGCACTACTGACTTCGCTATCCAGCCGCTTTATCTTATGTAGTTAAGTAATATTTATACTTTTAACTTTTGAACTAAATATTTTTTTCGCGTATTGAAATTGTTTTGCTATATTTTGC
This sequence comes from Ampullaceana balthica, assembly GCA_944989445.1. NCBI lineage: Eukaryota > Metazoa > Mollusca > Gastropoda > Lymnaeidae > Ampullaceana > Ampullaceana balthica. The sequence goes on along the minus strand of CALYLW010000449.1, from coordinate 45,146 downwards.
ATGGATTTGAACGATTTCATGATCAACGCTTTTTAATTTGTTAATTTTGTTCTATATTAATAATTTAATGTATTACTTAATTTGTAACTTAACTTATTTTGTATAGTATAGTCTAATTATAATTATAATATTCACAATAGACAGTTTTAAAATTATAAGAATAAATAAGATATAAATATAACACGTGAGACAAGCAAAAATTTTTATTTTTAAGTTTGCAATCAACTCACAATTGCAACTGCCATTTAAAGTTCAATGGAAAAAAAACAACAAAGAATATAAAATTATTAAAATGATATAACTTATATCATATATTTAAAATGTTTAAGTCTAAATACTGAATTGAAAGTATTGAATGATTGACTACTGGCAACCTACTAGTCAATGACAAAGAAGTTGAAAATGAAAGCCAACACTGAGCCTGTCCCAGTTACCAAGGCTCCCGTTCAAAATATTACAATAATATAACATACACACTACACAGCTTCCAATGTTTTGAGTCGCTCAAGATGGCTGCTGCGGGTGGGGGGTCTGGCTTCAGCCTAGTGACGTCACGCCGCCTCCAGCTAATCAAACCTCCTTGGGTCTATGTGCCAAATTTCAGCTCGATATCTTTACGGTAAGTGGGTCATTAACGACAGACAGAGAGACAGAGAGAGACGGCGGTGAAGTTAATATAAGGGATTTTTAAAAAAAGTAATTCTGGTTCCGTATGTTTGATTGAATAATTTCTCTCTGTGTTTGTCTGTTAATTATTTACCTAAATTCCTTTGTTATTTATTATTGTTAATTTCATTCACATTTCTGAATGGACATTTAAATTTAGCATGATGCATGAGATGTACCATCTTTATCCCCTTAATAGACATGTGTAAAGTCCTGGGCTACTAGGTTGATGTAAGCCTACCACTAGAGTTATATAAGCACAACACTAAGCATACCATTAGGTTGATTTAAGCATACCAGTGGTTGATCAAACATACCACTAGTTTGATGTAGGCATAGCACTATACAGGTTGATATTAGTATACAAGTGGTTGATGTAGGCGTACCTCTAGGTTAATGTAAACATAACCCTGGGCTAATAATTAACATCACGTCCAAAGTCCATTGACACACGACTCAGTTATGGTAATGTAGCAGTGCTAGTGAAAGTGACAATAACAGTGATAGTCATTGAAGAAAAAATAGATAAATATACACAAACAACATGAAATAATGTTATAACGCATAGCACAAGGAAACTGTCAGCGTTTACTCAACGAATTCCACATCTTCCTTCCAGCAAGTACCACACAAATACCACACCTGCCTTCCAGCAAGTACCACACAAATACCACACCTACCTTCCAGCAAGTACCACACAAATACGAAACCTACCTTCCAGCACGTACCACACAAATACCACACCTACCTTCCAGCAGGTACCACACAAATACCACACCTACCTTCCAGCAGGTACCACACAAATACCACACCTACCTTCCAGCAAGTACCACACAAATACCACACCTACGTTCCAGCAAGTACCACACAAATACCACATCTACCTTCCAGCAAGTACCACACAAATACCACACCTACCTTCCAGCAAATACCACACAAATACCACACCTACCTTCCAGCAAGTACCACACAAATACCACACCTACCTTCCAGCAGGTACCACACAAATACCACACCTACCTTCCAGCAAGTACCACACAAATACCACACCTGCGTTCCAGCAAGTATCACACAAATACCACACCTACGTTCCAGCAAGTACCACACAAATACCACACCTACCTTCCAGCAGGTACCACACAAATACCACACCTACCTTCCAGCAAGTACCCCACAAATACCACACCTACCTTCCAGCAAGTACCACACAAATACCACACCTACCATCCAGCAAGTACCACACAAATACCACACCTACCTTCCAGCAAGTACCACACAAATACCACACCTACCTTCCAGCAAATACCACACAAATACCACACCTACCTTCCAGCAAGTACCACACAAATACCACACCTACCTTCCAGCAGGTACCACACAAATACCACACCTACCTTCCAGCAAGTACCACACAAATACCACACCTGCGTTCCAGCAAGTATCACACAAATACCACACCTACGTTCCAGCAAGTACCACACAAATACCACACCTACCTTCCAGCAGGTACCACACAAATACCACACCTACCTTCCAGCAAGTACCACACAAATACCACACCTACCTTCCAGCAAGTACCACACAAATACCACACCTACCTTCCAGCAAGTACCACACAAATACCACACCTACCTTCCAGCAAGTACCACACAAATACCACACCTACCTTCCAGCAAGTACCACACAAATACCACACCTACCTTCCAGCAAGTACCACACAAATACCACACCTACCTTCCAGCAAATACCACACAAATACCACACCTACCTTCCAGCAAGTACCACACAAATACCACACCTACCTTCCAGCAGGTACCAACACAAATACCACACCTACCTTCCAGCAAGTGCCACACAAATACCACACCTGCGTTCCAGCAAGTATCACACAAATACCACACCTACGTTCCAGCAAGTACCACACAAATACCACACCTACCTTCCAGCAGTACCACACAAATACCACACCTACCTTCCAGCAAGTACCACACAAATACAACACCTACCTTCCAGCAAGTACCACACAAATACCACACCTACCTTCCAGCAAGTACCACACAAATACCACACCTACCTTCCAGCAAGTACCACACAAATACCACACCTACCTTCCAGCAAGTACCACACAAATACCACACCTACCTTCCAGCAAGTACCACACAAATACCACACCTACCTTCCAGCAAGTACCACACAAATACCACACCTACCTTCCAGCAAGTACCACACAAATACCACACCTACCTTCCAGCAAGTACCACACAAATACCACACCTACCTTCCAGCAAGTACTGCACAAACCAAACACTTTCTTTTCCCCACCGCCCTTCTTAAGCGTACTTGTAATTAAACAGAAATGATTCAGTGTCCCTTTTACCTCTTCCATAAAATTAAAAACACGGGTTATGGGTTGTAAGAGTGAAACCAACATATTTCATTTACGTAAATTTCCATGGATAGTTCTATGTTGCATGTGGTATGGGAAAGTGTCTGTTTTTTAACGAACGCTCACTCTGTCTCTGTCTTGAGTCTAAGAGTAAAAATAATAAATTATTCTTGTCCGCCCTTAGTGTCAGGATGTGTGTGTGTGTGTGTGTGTGTTGGATGTCTCCTCTATGAAAATAATGGGCGTGACTTTGGTATGGTATGTACACAAAAGGAATTTTCGGGCGCCATGAAAGAATACGTTTGTGTAGTTAATGCATATTCACCTTAATAAACTGTAAGAAATTCAAAAAATATCTGCAAGAATCAAGAATCAATACTGGAGAATTAATAAAGATTGACAAGCGTAACGCCATTAGTTAAATCCTTAAACTTAAACCAAGAAACACTAAAGGATAGAAGAACAAAATAAAGGTAGTAATAATACATAAAACAGTTTTTTTTTCTAACTTGGATATACAACACAGAGATAATCTAATTCAACGTAGAGATACACATAGGGATAACCATACCTTTCTTAATTTGTATGGATGAACAAACACATATAATTATTGTTCTTGGATTCTGGAATTCGGGTGTTGAATGGGCTGCCTGATCAAACCAGGAAAACGAACACTCAAAATTTAAAAATCTTTTAAAAATAAACCATCGATAAGCGTAGGACACAATTATTTTCCGAAGAGAAGGGCGTCTGTAATAGATAAGATAAGATATTTTTTTAACAGTCACATGTGTTCGGTTGTAGTTCAAACAACGTCAAGGTCAAATACGCGAATTATTTACTTATGTTGTTCTGCTTAAGTTTTCCAAATCAATATACCTTTAATCACATATTATCATTATCATCCGCATAATAATCTCATTTATCAACCTTGACGATTAATGACTGTCTTTATAATTATTAAGCTTTCAACAAACCTATTACCATATTCAAAAATGGCTTGGAAATGTGTATGTAATTTAATATTCGGTTTCTTGAATAGATCAATTTTTACAAATTTGTAATTATCTTGGTTGTAATAATAATTTACACATATGGGGCTGTCCATAAATGACGTCACGCACCTAGGGGGGAGGGGGGTCACACTTTTGTGACGTTGCGTGACGAGGGGGAGGGAGGGGGGTTGAAGAAATGTGACGTCACATCAAAAGGGTAACTTTAAATAAAACTTCCACTGAAATATTTGGTCGCTTACAATTTATTTAATGATTTTTTTTAATTTTCTTTTTTTTTAAATCAGTGCTTCTCAATGTGCTGTTCGGTAGGCCATCAGACGCTGGTTTGCGTATGCTATCAAGACAGGAAATTTAAATCTAATTATAATCCTTAAGTTTGAGAATCCACAAGATAACATATGAAATTGTTACACTGCGTCGTTTGATGTTGACATCAAAGCATTTGTGATCTAACCGCAGCTCCGTTTGGTTCTCTCATGCCCGTTACCACAAAATATACAAGTTTATGTATGTGTTACAGACTCTAGGTCCTGCTCACGTGACTCGGGGATTTGGGGGAGCGTCTTTAGCACGCCCACCCTCCCCCCCCCCGAAAATGCTACTGGTGAGTTTTACAAGCATGACAAGTGTCTAAAAATGATTTTAATAGGATTATGTGTAGATATTTTAAGTCAAAACGACACGGAATATCCTTTTTCTTTAAAAGGGGAGGGGGGGGGGAGGGAATCTATTTGATAGAATTAAAAACGTTTTCCCTTTTTGACCCCAGTTCAGGTTATTTACCTCTGTTCGCCGACCTCTGTCTTTGCCCGTTAGTCAATTGAGGGATTTTGAAAAAAAACATTTTAAAAATGTTATTTTTAAATATTTTTTTTTCTAAACAAAGACGTTAACCGTGATGATCAATAGTCAATGTTTAATTTGTATTCATTAAAATAAAATATAAGCTAAGGATGTTAACACAGTTCGTTTTCTGAAGGCCGGTTAAATGTTTTTAAAAAATGATTCACGTGGGTTACGATATTACAATTTAGATCTCCACTAAATAAATAATAAATACATAAATGACAATAAAAGTGATTTGAAATAATACTTATTTTAAAATAGAAAATAAAGTGGGTATTATTATTTTTTTTTATTTTTTTTTGTTGGGGTCAAAGATTTGTGACGTATTTTTAGTGGGGGGTCTAAGTTTTTGTGACGTCGCGTGACGAGGGGGGAGGTGGTCAAAATTCGGCAAAAATCGCGTGACGAGGGGGGAGGTGGTCAAAATTCGGCAAAAATCGCGTGACGTCATTTAGGGACGGCCCCTAAGTGCTCACAAAAAGTTTAGTTAGATTAAGCTATTTAATTTACCTTTTCTGTATTTCAAACTGTTTCTGTATTGTATATTATTTATACTGATACATATATTTTTTTTTGTTGTTTTTTTGTTGTTTTTTATAAAAAGAAAAAATAGTCTTTTTTCGCAAACGCTATTTAATTTTACATCATGATTGTTGTTGATTTTCACTCCTACATACCATACTTTTTCTTCACGTTTCCTACTGAGAACCGGTTTTCCATTATAACCAACAAGAAACATGTTATGACATTGTTTCTATTTTTTATTACCACGTTTTTATTAACTCGCTTTCGTTGGGCATTGTTTGTCCAAGATTTTTTCAAATCTGCCAACGTAAAATTGAACCACTTCTGATGGTCCTAGAGATCTGAAAATTTTACCACAGATAGATCTGGGATGACAATGCATTGTATCAAAATTTCAGATCGATCGAATGTACCGTTATTAAATTATTGAACTTTTTAGTTTATATATAGTCTATATATATAAGCATCTGTACCGTCGGCTTTTGTTGACATCCGTGAGTTCCCCCCGTGACCACATCACAATGTTTTTAAAACGTTGGGCGGGCGCTTGTGAGGTGTTTGGTAAAATAAATAGAGGTAAAAAAATATTGTTAAAAACTAAGTTTTTATTAGTGGACTAAAAAGAATAAAATAAATAAAGGTAAAAAAATGATTTTTAAAAACCACGTTTTTACAAGCGGACTAAAAAGAAGAAAATAATTTAAAACTTTGTAAGTTCAAGTACTTTGATTTAATATGACTAAAAACGTGGGGCGGGTGTTTGGTATAAAAATTAAAGATTTCTAATTTAGAAGGCAAAAGACAGATTTATAAGTGAGAGTATGAGTGAGCGGCATATGTTAAACCTCATAAGCGCCCGCCCCACGTTTTTAGTCATATTAAATGAAAGTACTTGAACTTACAAGTTTTAAATTATTTTCTTCTTTTTAGTCCGCTTGTAAAAACGTGGTTTTTAAAAATCATTTTTTTACCTTTATTTATTATTAAATCCCTTATATTAACTTCACCGCCGTCTCTCTCTGTCTCTCTGTCGTCATCTCTGTCTTGGGCGGGCGGGCGGAAAAACAAAAGTAAAAAATGACCCACTTCCCGTGATCCGATCGAGCTGAAATTTGGCACACGGACCCGTCTTACCTAACAATGCATCGTGTCAAAATTTCAGATCGATCGATCGTACCGTAATTAAATTAATGCATTTTTAGTTTATCTATATAAACTATATGTAGAGGTCGCTATCGTTTACATTTTACGGGTCACTTGACTTCAGGCCAGCCACCGGTGTGAACACATCTCGTGCTTAAACCAGGTAAACCGGCGTGCTTTTGTTTACATTTGGCGTGTCACGGTGAGCTCGGCCCAACGATCGGTGACAAGACCTCTCCCTTCTCCCTCCCCCCACCCCCCCCCTTTTTGGGTTAAAAGCAAAGGGGAGTAAAGACAGATTCAGTCTGTAGATATTTGTAAATACTTTAAGTTCTGTCTCATATATAAGGGATTTATAGTCAAAAACTTTGTTTTTACGGGTTTGTTTTATTAAATCCCTTATATTAACTTCGCGGCCGTCTCTGTCGTCATCTCATCATCTCATGGGCGGGCGGGTGGAAAAACAAAAGTCGAAAATGACCCACTTCCCGTGATCCGATCGAGCTGAAATTTGGCACACGGACCCGTCTGACCTAACAATGCATCGTATCAAAATTTCAGATCGATCGAACGTACCGTAATTAAATTAATGCATTTTTAGTTTATCCTTATATGAGGTATGTAATTCAAATTCACGGTTTGTTATTGTTTTTTTCCCACGTGAAAGTTTGAGTTGACGCATTGAGGCGACCCATCGAAGCACCGGGGTGCTTTTGTTTACATTTTACGTGTCACGCTGAGCTCGGTCAAGCGAATCGGTGACCAGACTTTTCCCCCTCTCACCCCACCCCCCCCCAGGGTTATGAAGCAAAGTTGAGTTACGACAGATTCAGTCTGTAAATATTTGTAAATACTTTTAGTTATGTCTCATATATAAGGGATTTATAGTCAAAAACTTTGTTTTTACGGGTTTGTTTTATTAAATCCCTTATATTAACTTCACCGGCGTCTCTGTCTGTCGTCTCTCTGTCTTGGGCGGGCGGGCGGAAAAACAAAAGTAAAAAATGACCCACTTACCGTGATCCGATCGAGCTGAAATTTGGCACACGGGCCCGTCTGACCTAACAATGCATCGTATCAAAATTTCAGATCGATCGATCGTACCGTAATTAAATTAATGCATTTTTAGTTTATCCTTATATGAGGTATGTAATTCAAATTCACGGTTTGTTATTGTTTTTTTCCCACGTGAGAGTTTGAGTTGATGCGTTGACGCGACCCATCGACGTACCGCGTGCTTTTGTTTACATTTTACGTGTCATGCTGAGCTCAGTCCCCTCCCCCCCCCCTAGGGTTATGAAGCAAAGTTGAGTTAAGAGTTTGAAAATAAAAAATACTGTTAGTTATGTCTCATATATAAGGGATTTATAGTCAAAAACTTTGTTTTTACGGGTTTGTTTTATTCTTCTAATGTACATGTCTCATGCAATGTTCCCTCTAAAGTTCGTTGGTCCGCAGGCAAAGTTAAAAAATATCGCGTGCAAAGTTGCACAGCATCCCCCCTCCCACAATATTTTAAAACAATTTGGTGCGCTGTAAGTCTAAATTGCTGCACGTCGTCGGTCAGATCTGCGCAGCCACGCAGCTTAAAGGGAACATTGGTCACATGCCATGAACCAATACATGAACCAATACATGAACCAATACATGAACCAATACATGAACCAATACATGAACCAATATGCTTCTGTACTGTATAAGTTTTGTTCCCAAATAGCACTATCTGCTGCAAATTCATTAACTCGTCACAAGCGAAGGTAAATATTTTATAGCATAGACCCCTTCCCAAACATTTGATTCCAGGACAGCAACATATACATTTAAAACAATAATTGTGTCCATTAATGTTTATGCAGTAAGGGTGGTGAAACACATGCTGCTGCTTTATCTTTTGGTTCAGGTCACAGCAATTCCCTACGGGTCAAACGTGAGGCATGCGCAGAACTTGAAGACGGCGTTCCTTAATGCGTTCAAACAAGAGTAAAATCGTCATTTCCTGTTACCCATTAATCTGCCATGTCACACGTGCCGTATGAGGTCAGTTTATTTATTGGAAAGTTAATAGGTCTATACTTATTCCTTGAGGGCTCCAGTAGGTAGCATGTTTTCCTAGTAACCGTGATCTGTTATTCGTATCTATTATTATCTTATCTGTTACAGACAGTTCTTCTATACAGAAGATTATGGCGAAACTGCGCTTATCCATGATTTACGTCTAGTATTGCATTTTTATTAGAGTTTTAAATTTTGATAGAGTATTGGTTTTCCTGGTTTCCTCAGGAAACCCATTCCACGTCCGCATTCCGGAGGAAGAACGAGAATTTATGTGTTTGGCTTTGCATACAGAATTAAAAAAAATGTGTCATGATCTCAATAGTGCTAATGATAATATGGCCGAAATCTAATGATCATATTCTAATTCGGGGTTATCGAGGGTACATTTTGTAAATATTAGTTAACTAGTTTGTGCTGCGGCGCCGTGGCGCCTGCGGCGCCCCCTTTTTTAAGGGCGCCTACGGCGCCCACCTTTTTCAAAAGCCCCCTAACTGGTCCTTGTGTGATAAATACGTAATATTAAAATTTCTTAAATGTACACAAAGTATTTTATAAACAAATTTTTAATTTTTTAAATTTTTATTTTTATGTCAAAAGCCCAAGTAACTTATCCTTGTATGATAAATACGAAATATTCCTGAAATGTACACAAAGTATGTATATAATATAGGTTGTGCTGCGGCGCCCACTTTTATTTAGGGCGCCTACGGCGCCCACTTTTTTCAAAAGCCCAACAAACTTGTCCTTGTATGATATATACATAATATTAAACTACCTTAAATGTACACAAAGTAATTTAAAAATAGAGGTTGTATTTTTTACAGTGCTAATCACCACACGATTTTTTAACTAATTTTAGAAAGCAGCGCACCAAATTACTGCACCAAAAAATAACTATTTGAGTCAATCAGCACTGCTCACAACGCAAAATTTAAAAAAAGCAGAGTGATGTCCCTTAGCGTTAGGCTACATAATTGAGCGTAAATATATATTATACTAGTTTGTGCTGCGGCGCCGTGGCGCCTGCGGCGCCCCTTTTTTTAAGGGCGCCTACGGCGCCCACCTTTTTCAAAAACCCAACTAACTTGTCCTTGCATGATAAATAAGTAATATTAAACTTTCTTAAATGTACACAAAGTATTTTATAATATTTTTTTTAAATAAATATTTTTTATGTCAAAAGCCCAACAAAATTGTCCTTGTATGATAGATACGTAATTTTAAACTTCATTAAATGTACACAAAGTAATTTGAAATAGAAGTTGTAAGGCGCCTACGGTGCCCACTTTTTTTGTTGGTCAAAAGCCCAAGTAACTTATCCTTGTATGATAAATAAAAATATATTCCTGAAAATTAAACAAAGTATTTATATAATAATTTTTACAGTGCTAATCACCACACGATTTTTTAAACTAATTTTAGAAAGCAGCGCACCAAATTACTGCACCAAAAAATAACTATTTGAGTCAATCTGCACTGCTGAAAACACAAAATTAAAACAAAATGCAGAGTGATGTCCCTTAGCGTTAGGCTACATAATTGAGCATAAATATATATATGATGATATAATATTACAATTACTGCGAAGGCACTCATTGACACTGACTTTACGTGTTCAAAAGCTTACTTTTATGTAATTTTAAATGAAAATATAATTGAATACAGTTATTAAATGATTTATCATATTATGTGAAATATATTGTCCTTGCGCGTCTGAATTATTTAAATGTATGTGACACTAGAGATAGGATCATTAGCTTCTCCGTTCGTGATTTTTAATCATGCTCATACCGGGTGTTAAGTTTATTCATTTAGTATTTACTAATGCTCAAAAAGATTTTTTTTAAAAGCCAAAGATGGATTCATGTCTGTAGCAGACTATGTTAAATTGACCTCAATCTATCTAAACAAATGTATGTATGCAGTACACATTTTATTGGCGGAAAGGGTACCACAGAAATTTAAAAAAATATAGCCCAAATATGAATAAATAACATATATTATTGCCTATCTCTAACTCTAACTGAATATTAATTACATTATTATAATGACAAACCATAATTTTAGTATTAGTGTATAACTAATAATACCTAACTACTAAGCCATATATTTTTGTAAAGATATAGGGAAATCACTAATATTATATTAAATATAAGTCTATATTTTCATTTTCATCTATCAAATCAGATCATCAAATTCATCAAATCGAGTATGTGCAGACAATTATGACGAATGAACCTCGCTGGGGTCGACCAATCAGTTTATAGTTGTCAAGCAGAGGTGGTCTCGAGACCAACAATGGTTCTTGCGTTCACTTGCGTTGTCCCTTCACAGAATAACATGTGATTCATAGTGTAGTGCTTATCACGTCCGCCTTACACGCGGAAGGTCCTGGGTTCAAGCCCCAGCATAAACATTAATTTTTAATTTTTAAAAATGTGTGTTTGTGCCCGTTGTTTTCCCCCTTTTTTCGAACAAGGCTGACCATCGCTAGCGAGGTTCCGCCAATCACAGTTTATGGTTGGCAAGCTAGGGTGGTAAGGGTGGTGCGACAGTGATTCCCCCCCCCCTCCCCACCGTCGTTCATTCTCGTTGTTTTGATTTCTTCGTGCTGTAATTTGTGTCCGTTCTTTCTCCCTTTTCTTTGCACCAGAGGCGTAACTGGGTTTTTGACGCAATTGGCAAATTAATTTTTGGAGCCCTTGATAAATTGACAAGTTTGAGCTTTGCGACTTTTTTTAATTGTTAGAAAAAAATGAATTTCTCTTATTTTATTTGTGACAATAATTAGGTAGTCTGACAGTGACAGTCATACAACGTGAATATAAAAATGCGAAAGACAGGAACAGTACTAATTTGCTGTACAGCAATACTTAAAGTATCATGTATTATAAATAATAACAATAGTATCAATGTGTCATACTCATTATCTCATACATAACGATAGAAACTCACAATTAAAAGTTAATTTAAGTAACACTTCACCGATCCACTCCAATGTCCTATATCAAAGTTCTCAAAGCTTAACTTTTCTTGCTTTGATGTTTGCAAAATTAGTGATTATTTCATCGAAGTTTTTTTTCACTGGTAAGTCCACGTTCGATGGAAAGAAGAGCTAGAGATGATGTGAAGAGCTAGAGATGATGTGAAGAGCTAGAGATGATGTGAAGAGCTAGAGATGATGTGAAGAGCTAGAGATGATGTGAAGAGCTAGAGATGAGGTGAAGAGCTAGAGATGATGTGAAGAGCTAGAGATGATGTGAAGAGCTAGAGATGATGTGAAGAGCTAGAGATGATGTGAAGAGCTAGAGATGATGTGAAGAGCTAGAGATGATTTGAAGAGCTAGAGATGAGGTGAAGAGCTAGAGATGATGTGAAGAGCTAGAGATGATGTGAAGAGCTAGAGATGATGTGAAGAGCTAGAGATGATGTGCGTTGTTAACCTGACGTCAATCTCGAGTAATTTTTTATAATTTTTAGTTTGCGTATCTAATTCATAATAATGGCAATCAGTAACTATCGAAGACAATCTAAAACTTTATGTAAGGGGCCGTCCATAAAGTGCGTCACGCTATTTATGACCATTTTAACTCCCCTCCACCCTGTCACAAACTGTCACACATTTCGGAATCGGAACCCCTTCCCTAAAGTACATCACACTTTCGAAAAAAATGTTATTTTTTATTAACAAAATAATCAAAATTTAATATAAATCAACGTGGCAGGACCCCCCCCCCGTCACAAAATGTCACACTTTCTTTCACCCCCTCCCCCTCTGGAGCGTGACGTACTTTATGGACGGTCCCTTAATAGTTATTTTAAAAGACAAAGTACTACGTTTTTTTTTGCTAATAGTAATAGCAATGTAACTACTACTACTAATTCTACTAAGATTAGACAACTAATACTATTACTGGGACCATTAAAATGTTCAAATTACAAAATTCACAAACAAATTGTGTAATGACGACAATAAATTATTATGTAATCTTTATTTTTTAAACTAATACAACAGTAAACTTTTCAGCTAATGCCTTCATCAGTACAATTAACATACAGTACTTACATAAGTATTTAAATTATTTTTAGATTATAAAGACATGCTATGTCAAGAAAATAGTTACTTAAAGATAACAGGAAATGAAAAACAACAAACCAACAATGACACGGGATATAAGAAAAAGGAGGAAGTATCAAAAGTTACAGTGAAACCACTAAAAAAATAATCTTAAAATGTTCAAGCTTATTTCTGTTACTTTTAAGTCCTCTGCATTTTACTACTTTATTCAATTTGCAAAACTTAGTGTAAAGAAATCTTTAACAGCAAGCTGGGGGATTGGTTCAGGACCACTGTTGGTGTAAAACAAGGATGCTTACTTTCCCCCATCCTCTTCAACCTCTTCCTTGAAAGGATTATGACAGATGAGCTAGAAGACCATGTCGGAACAGTCAACATCGGAGGGAGAAGTATAACCAACCTACGCTTCGCCGATGACATAGACGGCCTAGCAAGTAGAGAGGACGAACTAAAAGAATTCCGTGCAGAGCTAGAGAAAACAGCAAATGCGTACGGCATGGAAATAAATGCAGAAAAGACCAAGGTCATGACAAATAGAAAATTCACAAGTGAGATTCGGATAAACGGGCAAAAACTCGAAGAGGTGTCCGCCTTCAAATATCTAGGGACCATAATATCCGACGAAGGCTCAAAGCCAGGAATTCTTGCCAGAGTGGCCCAAACAATGGCAGCATTGAGTAAACTAAAGCATATCTGGCAAAGTACGAAACTCTCCCTGAGATCAAAGATCCGACTAATGCACTCTCTGGCGATGTCGGTCTTCTTGTATGGTTGTGAGGATTGGACGCTCACTGCAGACCTCCAAAGAAGAATCAATGCGCTGGAGATGAGATGTTTCAGAAAGATATTGAACATCTCCTACTCAGTGCACATCACAAACGAAGCGGTCCGCAACACAATAAGTACTGTCATTGGCCCCTATGAGGACCTTCTCACCTCAATTAAGAAGAGGAAACTACGATGGTACGGACAGATGACAAGAACTGGAGGTCTCGCAAAGACTATATTTCAAGGCACAGTCCAAGGAGGAAGGAAAAGAGGCAGACAAAAGAAGAGATGGGAAGACGATATCAAAGAGTGGACCGGCCTGTCATTCAGCAACTCTTAAATGGCAGCACTGGACCGGGACAAATGGTGTGAGATAGTGAGCAGTTCACGATGTTGCCTCAACGACCCAACGACGAGTTAGAGGATAGTTCAAATTCAAGTTCAAGTTTTTAATATACATTACATCACATGACCAATATTTCTAGTGATTCTAACAACTCTTTTGTAACATAAGGAATTTCCGAGGAAAAAACAAACAAAACAAAACAAACTCACGAAGGCCGCAAGATAACAGCACGGGACACTCAGGTCACTTCAGGTAACTAAGGTTAGTCAATATACGAAGTTGAAAACACTGGCTCGTCAAAAAGTAACTAAGGTTAGTCAAAAACGTGGTTGAAAACACTTGCTCGTCAAAGGGTAACTAAGGTTAGTCAATACACGCAGTTGAAAACACTGGCTCGTCAAAAAGTAACTGAGGTTAGTCAATACATGAAGTTGAAAACACTGGCTCGTCAAAGGGTATCTAAGGTTAGTCAATACACGAAGTTGAAAACACTGGCTCGTCAAAGGGTAGCTAAGGTTAGTCAATACACAAAGTTGGAAACACTTGCTCGTCAAAAGGTAACTAAGGTTACTCAATACACAAAGTTCAAAACACTGGCTCGTCATAGTGTAACTAAGGTTAGTCAATACACGAAGTTAAAAACACTTGCTCATCATAGTGTAACTAAGGTTAGTCAATACACGAAGTTAAAAACACTTGCTCGTCATAGTGTAACTAAGGTTAGTCAATACACGAAGTTAAAAACACTTGCTCGCCATAGTGTAACTAAGGTTAGTCAATACACGAAGTTAAAAACACTTGCTCGTCATAGTGTAACTAAGGTTAGTCAATACGCGAAGTTCAAAACACTGGCTCGTCAAAAGGTTACTATGACAGTCACGTGTTTTTTCATAGCTGCTCAGTGCTTATACATAAATATCATAACTTCTGAGTCGCTCCAACACCTTTCTTCCATTTCAAATCATCTTTTCACTTCCTGTGAAAACTTAGGATTTTTTTAAAACAAGAGTTTTCTCCAAGCTCTCTAATCGATCACACGCTGTGCGCCTTGCATCAAAGTTTTCATAAAATAAAACTGACCTGTTCTTATCGACGTAATCAGATTCTACATGTGTACACCGTGTATTCCCACTCTTCTATATGCCCGACACAGTGTATTCCAACTCTTCTATCTTATACCAATAAATAATATCCATAGTCACCCAGCATGACTCATGCCCTGGGCACAAGCTGGGGTGCGCAACAGACTATCCTGAGACAACATTGGGCCTCAGACAACGGCTAACAACGGTCGTCTAACGGTTTTTGGCTCAGGGAGTCATCTGATAATTGATTAGATAGAGGGTATATTCAAGTATCACACTATGACAAGCATGTGTGTACACCAAACTGTGACAATCATGTGTGTACACCACACTGTGACAATCATGTGTGTATACCACACTGTGACAATCATGTGTGTACACCATACTGTGACAAGCATGTGTACACCACACTGTGACAATCATGTGCACACCAGACTGTGACAAGCATGTGTGTACACCATACTAGGACAAGCATATGTGTACACCACACTGTGTGTCATGTGTGTACACCACACTGTGTGTCATGTGTGTACACCACACTATGACAATCATGTGTACAACACACTGTGACAATCACGTGTACACCCCACTGTGACAATCATTGGGCAAGGTGTTCGAGTGGCAGTGCGCTCGACTGGCGTACGTATGGTCACGGGAATCCATGTGAAGGCAAGGATTTGTTCCCGGGGCCTAGGGCGTCACTGAGTTCGCCCAGCTCTGAATGGGTACCTAACACTAGTTAGGCGGCTGGGTAATGCGTGGAACCCTCATAGCCGTGGCCTGTGAGCGCTGCATCAGTTGCCAACAGATCATCCCTCATGGTCTGTGGACGCAATTATCTTCTGCATAGAAGGAGCGTCTGTATAGATAAGATCAGATGTGTAAAACACACAGTGGCAATCATTTCTGTATACGCTATCTTGTCTGTTTTTATTTTTAACTTTATTTCATGTATGTACTGATGAAGTTGAGTGGAGTTTTTGTTTCTTGTTCTTATGTGTGTAACAACCTAAACTAGGTCATTTGTATAATCTGAGAAATATAACTCTATTTTAGTTTTTTTTTGTTTTTTTTTGTTTTGCTTTGTTTTATTTCTGTGAATTTTATCTTCCCTACTGTTGATGAATAAATATTTCAAGAAACAACTTATTGAAAAAAGAAATAAAAAAATAAGAATATAATTAATTATAAATTTAAATCCCTGATTCATCACCTTATGAACCCCTTTTCCCATTTCACCAATTAATATATTTTAACAGAACACTCATAATCCAATATCCGTTTCCTTTTTCATACTTTTTGAGAACCCTCGCTCTGTAGAGCAACAAACCTGAGCCATGTGACAAGCTATTAATCAGATCTTTAAAAACACCGTGTTTTCTGCTTCGCTAGAGTTATCCCCTGTTTTCAGTCACCACAACGCATAATAGTGAACTCCTTTATTAGATACTAGAAATGTACCCGCGCTTCTGCAGCGGGAGTGTACTGCTCTATAAGTTTGAATACGTAGTTGAAAATAAGCTAATAACTATATGTTAAGTATATATGTGTATGCGACGATTTAAGTTCGGCCTTCTTGTTATAATATAACTAAATGTTGTGCTTACTCATGGAATGCAACTTTCAGTTGGTCAGAAATATTCTTATGAAAAATGTAATTCTCTAATTCTGAGACATTTTTACCCAATAATAAATGGAGCTTTGAAACGTAACAAACGATTTGAAAAGGGCATTATTTTAATTTAAAATCCTGCAAACAAACATTTCACATTGCTATAGATTCAACGTATCAAGAGATTACATTCGGAATGAAACTCATGTAGCTTTTAATACGCTAATAGAACTTAAGGGAAGAAGGTAAAATGAATCAATAAAAAACCAAATTAAAATACATCAAACTTATTTTTATAATTTTTTCATATTTGTCCCCTTCATCAAAATGGTCCCATTTAGCGATTGTTTCCAAATATTATATGTTGCTGTTTCACCAATGCATTCAATTCTTTGTTGATTTCCGTTTTCAGATAAGAAATTATATTTTGTAAAGTATATAATTAAGCCCACTTTTTCTCTTTCCAGGCTCCCTTTTTTCCCTGTTTTTTTTCTGGAAATTAGATAATTTATTTGTCAAGTATATTTAATATTGATCCATTCGCTTAAAAACGTATGTGGAACGAAGATATAAATTTTAAAAAAAAATATTTTGGAATCCTGGAAAGAAATGAGTGGACATTTTCAATTCCCATTGAGGTAAAAATTCAAATTAGTTATGAGGTTCATGATAACTTAAGTTTAGTTATAGATATATCCATTGATCCAGCAGTCAAATATTATACTGTAATAATTTAGCTGATATAAGAAAAGGCAATTTTTACTCAACATTACTTTTAGATCAGAGTTCAGTCGTGCTTAATTTATTATAGTATGAGTCTGAAAATTTACAGACTTTTATTCAAATAGGAAAGTTGGACCATTAGCGAGAGGGGGCTTAGGTTTTATTAGTAGGCACTAAATGAAGTTAATCAAGAGAAATTAAAAAAAATATTAAGAAAGTCTCTCTTTCTTTATAAACTTTAAACACACTTTTTTAGAGTGGATATATTTTTATAATGTTATTCCTATATATCAGAAATTTTAAAAATTGTTATAAGAAAAAAAATTCAACTTCTAATGTTCATTACTAATGAGTTGATTTCACTTAGAGAATTGGTTTTCTCATAAAACTCACTCACAATTTTAAGGGTACTAAATAAAGTTAACAGCCAGTTGTTGTTTTTTTAAATTGACGACAACTGCCGTCACGTAAAAAACTTATTTTATTTATGACCCCACATCGTTAAACTATTCAAAGTAATGAAATATTTTTAACAGCAGGTGTAAGTTAAGGAACTACGCTCCCATCTTCTCTCTAAAAGGCAATAGCTGCTTATACTAAAGAGCTAATAAGGGGCCGTCCATAAAGTACGTCACGCTATTTTTGACCATTTTTAACTCACCCCCTCCCCCTGTCACAAAATGCCACAAATCTGGGACCCCCCTCTAAAGTACGTAACACTTTCGAACAAAAATTTTGTTTTTTATTAACAAAATAATTAAAATTTAATATAAAAAACCGTGACGTCACACATGGCCAGACCCCCCCTCCCCCTGTCACAAACTGTCACACTTTCTTACACCCCCTCCCCCCACTGGAGCGTCACGTACTTTATGGACCGCCCCTAAAGTAAATTATAAATGTTGTAAGTGTAATGAAGTTTCCAAAAGAATTTAAAGAAACTAACTCAATCTTATTTAAAAAGCTTGCAATAAAATGTGCGCACCATTTTTAGTCAATGAAAGTTAACTTAAGGGCGGGCGCTTAAAATGAAGTCTTGTAATGAAGTACTGCTCCAAAAATAAATTGTATACTTTTTGATAGTCTTTATTAATTAGTGTTTTAATATGGAAATGATATATAATTCTTTTATATATTTGTGTCTATGTTATACGATTTAAATTTACGTCTTTTATGTAATAGGTATAATTTTAAAACGAATTCAAGTATGTTTTGGATCATCTTTCCCGATAGGACATCATAGTTTGTAAATTATATTTCAAACACCAGATTTAGTTTCTGAAAAATAAATAAATTATTTACGAAATTGAAAAAAAAATGATATGTTTGACTAAACATCTATTTTTAAAATGGCTTTTGTTATTCCGCTACAGCGTAATGACCATGGCATGTTCAATTCGCCGCCCAACTTAATTAATTGATTTTAGGTTCACTTGTATTGAGTTTAATATACTTCTGTTTATAAGTCCGGTAGAAAGGTTTAAATTGTAAATTTATTTAGCTTATGTAATAAAAAAAACACAGCATTGGTCGTAGGATTTTATATGCATGTAATAATCATTGATGATTAACTTTAATACGTAAATTTAAGGGATTGAGCCAGTAAAATAAGCAAGAAAAATTAATAAAGAACACGCAACAAATTTTAAGAAAAACAAAACGTATAGTTCCTCTAAATTACGATTAAGCTATTTTGACTTGGGCAATTTCTTTCCACATAAAATACCCTCACATAATTAGTATTTGTTTAAATTAAAATTTGAGTTATTAGAAACAACATAATAAAACTCTTAATTTAAAAATAAATACCATACATCGTGTGACAAATGTAATGAAATAGTTGTGACAGATCTATAATATAAAGAAAGTATTTGTATAAAAGGCCACTGTTTTGTACCGCAAGGCCAAAACAAATATGAATGTATATTATAATAAAATTACACTGCTCAATTTAAGATGCGTACACGAAAAGGTGCGCACCGTAATTTGACAATAAAAGATTTTTGAAAGCGCACAGCTAAAAATAAAGTATTGTAAAAAATAACGCACCAAAATGAACTCGTTTTGAATGTCCCGCATGAAGCTGTTCAATATCGAAATGAGAATTTATTTTGTCTTTATTTGGCTCTACATTTTCTGATTATGGGCCCCCTTACCCTAGGGGTGGTCACCTGGGGTTGAAACATAGCCTACGACCTGTCTCGGGTCAAATGAGAGTCCCATGCAAAATTTCAGCATCCTGGGTCCAACGGTGTGGAATTCCATTGGTAACAAACAAAACACACAAACTTTCATCTTTATATATTAGATCGTTACTGCGCGGTCCTTTGTGAGAAAAGTAATGTTAAATTGAAACAAATATCTAATCATGTATAAATAATTCGGATTTGTAAATGTAATATTCACTTATTCAGAAGTTTCTATATACACTTGATACATATTATTTAACCAATATCCTTGGTACACAACTCTCCCCATTAGCAAAGTTAACTAATAACTTTTGTACACAAATCTCACGACTAGATTAGTCAACCAATACCCGTGGAACACAAATCTACCGACTAATACAATTAACCAATATCCGTGGAACACGAATCTTCCGACTAGATTAGTCAACCAATACCCGCGAAACACAAATCTACCGACTAATACAAGTAACCAATATCCGTAGAACACGAATCTCCCGACTAGCAAACATCAACCAATACCATTAGAACACGAATCTCCCGACTAGATTAGTCAAATAATATCCGTAGAGCACGAATCTCCCCGATCGGAACAGTCAACAATAACTGTGGAACACGAATCTCCCGACTAGATTAGTCAACCAATACCCGTGGAACTCGAATCTCCAGACTAGCACATATCAACCAATACCCTTAGAACACGAATCTCCCGTATAGATTAGTCAACCAATACCCGTGGAACACGAATCTCCCCCAGATTAGTCAACCAATATCCGTAGAACAGGTTTGCGGCTGGATAGCGAAGTTGATAGTGCTCTCGTCTCGCCAGCTGAGGTGAGTGGGATCTAGCCCACGCTAGTACTACAATAACATGTTGATGAATGACTATTGCTAAGAAAGTCCTCCGCTGACTTGGAGAGGAGATAGGCTCCGCCAAGTCTACCAATCCCCGAGTAAGTTCTAATTGAAGCATTTGAACCCCATACGACCACAAGGACCAAAAAGAAAATCAGTGGAACACGAATCTCTTGACTAGAACAGTCAACAACCACCCATGGTAATCAAGGTCAAGCCCGCCAAACACTTTGACGTGACTTTCTTCATTTTAAGACCTTTCAAAGTTGAATATTTCATCATACCGTTGGATGGCACGTACCAATTTTGTCTTCCAGTTACCTAGATTAATGGAACTTTAGACGTGAAAATGTCCCATTTAAAAATTAGAACAATAGTGCATTACGTAATATTTCTACAACGTTTATGCAACTTACATCGTTTTTTTTTATTTTAATTTTTTTTTAGGCTGTGGCGGGCAGGGGCGGATCAAGATTGCATGTGGCCCCTGGCTGCAATTCCCCGTGGGACCCGGTCCAGCCACCTTTATTATACAATATAATACGTTTGGGGCCCTTAAATCATTTGGGGCCCCTGGCTTCAGATCCACCTTTAATCCGAGATGAGGGATGGGGGAGCAGGCAAAATTAATTTAAACTAGTGTTCTTAACGATTAATTTAAATTTAATCGTTAATTTTTGAAAAATCATCGATTATTTAATCGTTAATTTCGATTAAAGCCAAAAAATAAATTTTCCGATGTCATAAGTAACACTTATTAAACGTTCTTGTTGAAAAATCTAAATAACACTGGAATGTCTCCTTTATATGTCATCTTTTAATATTTAACCAACTACGCAAAAAGACAAGTGTGTTGACATTATTTGGTTCAAATGATGAGCCGGTCTAATTGACAATATAACCAGCCGGTCTGAACAATCATTCACGTGGAACTGACGTAACTGGTATGCACAAAACGGTCTCGGCCAGGAATGACATTATCGGATATTGTATGTTCATTAATTAAGTTTCCACCATTGTAGAGGGTCAATGGGTTCAGGAACTTTCATCTCCATTTTGTAACGCAGTAATTCATCAGAAGACCTCTCGTCATTTTCTGTCTCTGAGTCAGAATCCATTACTGCCATTAACTTAAATGCTTTTCATTTCGTTTGATAAGTAGACTAAGTGTAAGAACCATGGTAGGCAAACTTTATCAACATTTTGAAAATTCCCGTCAGTCAATTAGTTTAAAACTAAAATGTTCGTGTAATCGTCTGGAAATTTATTATTTATCGTCCGTTATTTTATTTTATTTTATTTTTTTACTTTTTGACCCCCAATAATTTGTAAATGATGGGTCGATTAATCGTTAAAAATAATTTAATCGTGATAAATTTTTAAACGATTAATCAAGAAATTAATCGTTAATTTCCGCAGCCCTAATTTAAACCAATTGATTTAAACTTCAGTTGTGACAATTTTTTTTCAAGAATGTCATAGAAGGACTTGACTTTAAGGGTCCAATTTAATTTTTTTCCTTAAAATATATTTTAGGTCCCGGGTGTGGGGCGTACTTTAGTTGCATATCATTTCAATGAGAATGAGCGTGGTGAAACATCGTTAAATTATGTTATATAAGACTTTTAAATTATTGAGAACAATAGAATGATAAATGAATTACTTTATATGGTATAACTTGAAATTCCCTACAGTTTTGATTGAATAAAATTTCCAAAAAGTAACTTACAATTTTTTTTACAGACCTTATGGTGAAATCGTTTCCTCCAGGACATTTGCTATGAGGATTTTACTTTATGGATAAGACCCAGTGATGTGATCACAGTGTGTTTGATGGTTGGTCACTTCACCTTGTCACAGTTGTATACAGAGTTGTTGGTCACTTCACCTTGTCACAGTGGTATACAGAGTGGTTGGTCACTTCACCTTGTCACAGTGATATACAGAGTGGTTGGTCACTTCACCTTGTCACTGTTGTATACAGTATATGGATGGTCATTTCACCTTGAAATGGTTTTTATACACCATGTGGTTGGTCAAGATTGTGTACAATGCCTGGATGGTCCGAATTCACCAATAGCCGATGCCACGTCAGATAAATATAATAAATGATGATTAAACAGTTGAAAATGTTCAAATTTCACAACTTTTCAGCATTTTTAAATCCCTTATATTAACTTCACAATATTGTCTCTCTCTGTCTGTCGTGGGCGGGCTGAAAAACAGAAGTAATAAAAAAAAACGTAAAAAAACAAGTTTTTGACTATAAATCCTTTATGAACGAGACATAACTAAAAGAATGTTTATTATAATACGCAGCGTAAGACCATCCAAAAATACAAAATGGTAGTTATGTGTCGTAAAACATGTTTAATATAATGCGCACCGATCTTGAATATGTTTATAAAAAGTGTTGTCAATAAAATACGCACCTTATTGCGCGACAGAAAGGTTGTTCAATATAATACGCACCCCGACACTCTATCTCAAAAAATAACATGATACATAGAGATAAATAAAATAATCTAAAAATTCAATAATTTAATAACAGTACATGCGATCGATCTGAAATGTCGATACATCGTTTTTATCATCGGCACGAAACTGCCTGCAAAATTTCAGCTCGCTAGCTTACGAGGGAGTGGGTTAAGAATCAATCCAAAGTTTTTTCGGCACCGCCCGCCCGCCCGCCTGCCCGCCTTCCTCAAGTAAGCAGACACTACGAGTTAATATAAATGATTTACACACTTCCCATGATGCTATCGAGCTGAAATTTTGCACATAGACTCGTGTCACCTAACAATGCATTGTATCTTAATTTGAGAACGATCGAATGTACCGTAATTAAATTAATGCACTTTTAGTTCATCTCTATATAAATATAGGTAATTCAATTTCACAGTTTGTTATTGTTCGGCGTCCACATATCACTGGAGTTCACATCTCGTGTTTTACAGCAAGGAGACTTCAGTCAGTTTCAGTGTGTAAATGTTTGTCGCGTTCGAACATAATCAATACTTTTAGTTCTGTCTCATATATAAGAAACTTATTGTAAAAATACTTTGTTTTTACGGGTTGTTTATTATTATAATCTAGCTGACCCGTCGCGCGTTGAACTATCTCAGTAGAAAGGGTATTCCAAGAAACCTATGATTGGTAATTTAAAAAAATAATATGTCAAAAACTTTCGCGAAAGAGTACTAAAATAATTCCCAACATTTCATCGCAATCCAATAAACAAAATAAAATTTAAAAAGCTTACATAAGAAAACAATAGATATTAAATGCACCAGTCCCAAAAGGAGTGTTAATTTTAAAAAGTATTATTTCAAAAACATACAAAAGTATCAGGGCGATCGGTTGAACAAAATAATATTTATAAAGCTTAAAGAAATTTAAAAAAATAAAGGGCACTCGCTCCCAACTGGTGCAAGATAAAGTTAAAGACCTATATATTGCAGGGTAGATCACATTTTGTACTATGTGTGTTAATATTTGTAAAGTACGAGAAAAAAACTGAATGGGCAATAACTTCTTTTAATTTAACAACATCAACAACAAAAAATGGCCCCAGCCAAAAAGTAATAGACATTAGGAGTTGAAAAGCCCATAATATTTTATTATGGACCTTCACGTATATAAGACAAATGACATTAAGGGCACCCCGGGCTCATTTGTTGCAAGATATAAAGTTGAAAACATCTGTTTATTTTAATCGGGATCTAAAAGATATTTTTAGCGATATTTTTCAAGATCGTGTAAAATCGAATAGGGAATAAAATCTTAAACGCTTGCGAAAAAAAACTATTTGGTGCCCCCGACCACAAAAGAATATATAATGTGAGTTCAAAGCCCTTTATTATTTTAATATTTTCTATCGAGTTTTTTTAATGTAGATACTAGGTTTTCTGAAGACCCAACCATTTAAGACAGTAGCTTACGCTTGAAACTACGGTATATATTTGTTCTAAAGTCGACCTTTTTTTGGACAAAATCTATGGGAAAATGTTGGGGGCTCGGCTTACGGGCGGGTCAAAGGTGATTTCTAAATGTACATTGAATATCGGTGTTGTTATTGTAGATCTTGAAGGTCCTTTTCTACATTCTATAAGATTCGACTGCTCTACCAGAAGCTATAAAATATTATTAAACATCTGCACTTACCGTATTTACTCATTTCGTTAATTTTTGTGAATGTTTTAATAAATTCTTTTACAAATTTTGTTTTTCAACAACGAATTTTAATGTACGTGCTTTCGCCACTGTTTACAAAAGCGGTAACTCTTGCCCTAACAAAGTACATAAAGACAATGATAGGTCTTACAAAGTAAACAATCATATTGACCGATTTAGCTTGAAGTTTCTTACAAAATGTGTACTATTTTGTTTACGCTGTCAAATTATTTTGTTAGGGTCGGCTTACGAGCGGGTCACACAATTTTTATACTATTCTCTTCCGAAAGAGGGTAGGGGGGGGGGTCGGCTTATGAACGAACGGGCTATAGAACGAGTATATACGGTAATTTTAATATAGCTAATTTCAAGAAACACGATAGTTTGATCGCCCGGCGCCCCATGAGTGTAAATTTTAAAAAAATCCCAGTTATATTTCCGGGAGAGCACATTTTACGGGTCACTTGACTTCACGCCAGCCATAGTTGAACACATCTCGTGTTTTATCCAGGTATACCGGCGTGCTTTTGTTTACATCTTACGTGTCACGCTGAGCTCGGTCAAGCGATCGGTGACCAGATCTTTCACCTCTCTCACCCCCCCCCCAGGGTTTATAGAGTAAAGATAGGTTAAGACGGATTCAGTCTGTAAATGTTTGTCGCGTTTGAAAGTAATCAATGCTTTTAGTTATGTCTCACATATAAGGGATTTATAGTCAAAAACTTTGTTTTTACGGGTTTGTTTTTATTAAATCCCTTATATTAACTTCACCGCCGTCTCTGTCGTTCTGTCGTCATCTCTCTCTCTCTGTCTTGGGCGGGCGGAAAAACAAAAGTAAAAAATGACCCACTTCCCGTGATCCGATCGAGCTGAAATTTGGCACACGGACCCGTCTTACCTAACAAAGCATCGTATCAAAATTACAGATCGATCGAACGTACCGTAATTAAATTTATGCATTTTTAGTTTATCATAATATAACGTATGTAATTCAAATTCCCTGTTTGTTTGTTGTTGTTTTTTCACGGGATTGTTCAGTCACGCGTTGATGCGACCCATCGAAGTACCGGCGTGCTTTTGTTTACCTTTTACGTGTCACGCTGAGCTCGGCCAAGCGATCGGTGACCAGACTTTTCCCCTCTCCCACCCCCCACCCCCAGGGTTATGAAAGAAAGTTTAGTTAAGACAGATTCAGTCTGTAAATGTTCGTCGCGTTTGAAAATAATCAATACTGTTCGTTATGTCTCATATATAAGGGATTTATAGGCAAAAACTTTGTTTTTACGGGTTTGTTTTATTAAATCCCTTATATTAACTTCACCGCCGTCTCTCTCTGTCGTTCTTCGTCAGGCGGGCGGAAAAACAAAAGTCAAAAATGACACACTTCCCGTGAAGCCATCGAGCTGAAATTTGGCACACGGACCCGTGTCACCTAACAATGCATCGTATCAAAAATTCAGATCGATCGAACGTACCATAATTAAATTAAAGCATCTTTAGTTTATCTATATACGAAGTATGTAATTCAATTTCACGGTGTTTTTTTTCACGTGACATTTCAGTTCGCGCGTTGGAACGATGTACCGGGGTGCTTTTGTTTACATTTTACGTGTCACGCTGAGCTCGGTCCAGCGATCAGTGACCAGACCTTTCCCCACTCCCACCCCCCAACCCCGGGTTATAAAGCAAATGGCAGTTAAGACAGATTCAGTCTGTAAATGTTTGTCGTGTTTGAACATAATCAATACTGTTAGTTATGTCTCATATATAAGGGATATATAGTCAAAAACTTTGGTTTTACGGTTTTTGTAAAATTAAATCCCTTATATTAACTTCACCGCCGTCTCTGTCTCTCTGTCGTGATCTCTGTCTCTCTGTCGTGATCTCTGTCTCTCTGTCTCTCTGTCTTGGGCGGGCGGAAAAACAAAAGTAAAAAATAACCCACTTGCCGTGAAGCCATCGAGCTGAAATTTGGCACATGGACCCGTGTCACCTAGCAATGCATTGTATCAAATTTTCAGATCGATCAAACGTACCGTAATTAAATTATTGCATTTTTAGTTTATCTATATACGGCATATGTAATTCAATTTCACGATTTGTTTTTTTTTCACGTGATAGTTCAGTTCGCGCGTTGACGTAACATTGTCGATGTACCGGCGTGCTCGGTCCAGCGATCAGTGACCAGACCTTTCCCCCTCCCCCCCCCCGGGGTTATAAAGCAAAGGGGAGTTAAGACATATTCAGTCTGTAAATGTTTGTCGCGTTTAAACATAAACAATACTGTTAGTTATGTCTCATATATCAGGGATTTATAGTCAAAAACTTTGTTTTTACGGGTTTGTTTTATTTAAATCCCTTATATTAACTTCGAAATCTTCTCTCTCTCTCTCTCTCTCTCTCTCTCTCTCTCTCTCTCTCTCTCTCTCTCTCTCTCTCTCTCTCTCTCTCCCTCTCTCTCTCTCTCTCTCTTTCTCTCTCTCTCTCTCTGTCTGTCGTCAGCTCTTCGTAGGTCGGGCGGAAAAACAAAAGTCAAAAACGCCCCACATCCCGTGATGCCATCGAGATGAAATTTAGCACATAGAATTGTGTCACTTAACATCATATAAAAAATTCATATCGATCGAACGTACAGCTAAATGTAAATGTTATATCTCATATATAAGGGATTTATTGTCAAAATTTTTATTTTTACGGGTTTGTTTTATTAGAGTAGCTTTAAACCATGGACTTCCATACACAATGCTGTGAACCCCACCTGTACTTCCTCATCCTAAACCATTACTTTTTTAAAAAAACAAACACAACTCCTGTTCCTCTTCCTTAAAGGAATTAGCCGTGTTTCAAAAGAAAAGATAATTAAATGCTTTGTAGATGATGAATGGTAGACTGCGTTTCCATGATGTATTCCCAAAAGCGTCATTATAAAATGACTTTAAAATATATAATTTATTAAACTGAGATGTGGAAACAATTAAAGACACCGCTTACCTCAGTCGGCGACAATCCGTCAATAACATTAGAAGACGCGTTATGTAGACACAATTTTAAAAAGAAATTTAATTATTTTAGTTTTGTTTGTATTTTGAGAAATTTAAACGACTCACATTATGACCATATGTAACACTTATCAGCTAAAGTTCCAAACAAAATATCTAGAATTGTCAAACATCAAAATGTACTTTATTAAAATTATCATTCACTTTGTATCCCAAACCAGAAAACATTGCCAGGCATTTTCTGCTTTTTCCCCTCATAAATTGTATCGTAATATATGACCTTACATTGTTCTATGTTGATAGAAGGATGTTGGTGCACAGGACGCACACATCTAAAACTCTCACCTTTCATGTCATACTATTACAAACGACGCTTCATCTTGTCAAATGAGACAAACATGTGCGCTATTTGAGCCGTGGAGCTAAAACTGTCTTTGGTGTAAGCCAGCCTAAGGCGACCACGCCTAGGCTTAGATGTGAAATGTCGGCTTACATGGTAGTGCTTCTTTGTTTGTACCATTACAACCAAATTATTATGTTAATTGGAAATTTATAGTTACGTTACCCAAGTAATGCATCTCTAAGTACTTACGTATCCAAACTCCAAAGTAATAAATGTTTGTTCATACCATTACATAGTTAGCTAGAGTAGTGTTTGTCGAACATTACCAATAAGTCATCACCTGTAAATTACTAGAACACATAATATATAGTAGAATAGTTAACCACCTAAACAAATATAATGCCCTATGCTCAAATCAATATGGTTTTAGAAAAAACAGATCAGGTGAAACACAATTAATAGGTTTAATAGATGATCTATCAAAAGGCTTAGATATAATATTGATCAAATAGATATAATATTACTAGACTTCTCAAAAGTATTTGACAAAGTTCACCACCTAAGTTTACTTTAAAAAACTTAACTACTTTGGAATCTCAGGTTCCTTACATCACTGTATCCAAGACTTCCTTTGGGTAGGGAGCAAACTTTAATAATTAATGGATCTAAATCTGCAACAATAAAGGTTAACTCAGGAGTTCCAAAGAAACTGTGCTACGTCCCTTACTCTTTTTAATTTATATAAATGATTCACCCAACAACATCTCAACAGGAAGAAAAGTTTGGTTATTTGCTGATGATTTATAATCTATAGAACAATTAAATCAGAACAAGACAGCAAAATTTTACAAAAAGACTTAGATGAATTAATAAAATGGGAAACTAACTGGAGCATGTCTTTCCACCCAGAAAAGTGTCAAATGTTAAGAGTAAAAGAAATAGAAACAAATAAATTCAAAATATTTCATTCTTGGAAAAGAACTGACCCAAACTAAAGATGCAAAATACTTAGGGGCCATAATACATGCTAGACTATCATGAAATTCCCTTGTCAATGAAGTAATTAAAAAACCGAACAAAACCCTAGGCTTTATAAATAGAAACTTTTACAAATGTAATAGAGATATAAAACTAAAATGCTATCTCATCTTTGTGAGACCTGGACTAGAATATGCATCTTCTGTATGGGATCCCATCCACCAAAGAAAACATTGATAAACTAGAACGCATTAAAAAATTAGCTGCCAGATTCATTATTGGAATATACGTAGAACTGACAAGAATAACACCATTAGTTAAATCATTGAAACTTGAAACACTAGAGTAGTGGTTCTCAAACTTTTTTGGCCTACTGCCCACTTTTCAGTAAAAATATTACTCAGCGCACCCCGAATTTTTTTATAACTTCTAGCACAGGGATAGGCAAACTACGATCCGCGGAGAACATGCGGCCAGTCAGAGTATATTTTGCGGCCCTTAGGCATAAACATGTGGCGGTCTTGTGTCATGTTAATTTTCTTTGCTTAGAATTTTTGATATATATTTGAAATTTTATTACCAGCATTTGATTCGAATCTAGAGATATATAATCGGTTTTATGGCTTCAGAATCATTAGTCATTAAATGTTATCATACCTGTTCGAAACTACATTTCAGCTCAACCGGAATTGGCTTTTGTTTACGATTTACATTTCGAACGGATTCGAAAATGTGTGATTTAAAAGCAAATTAATAGACGTCTTTTTAACAATGAGTGCTACCAAAGAAAGTAAGATTGAGGACGAATGTCTTTTTTAAATGACGAATTAATTATTAAATATTGCTTAACGAGCGTTGGGAGAAAAGCAGCCTTATTGCTGTGCCGTGAGTATGTGAGGGTCTTTAATGAGTGCGACATAAAAAGATACCACCAGACAAAACATTTGTGTTTCGGGCACAATTTAACGAACCAAGAGAGAAAAAGGAAATTCAAGAAGTTTGTTAATAATTTAAAGTAGCAGCATAATGTTTTCACCAAAAGTCTTGAATAAAAGATGCTGCAACCAAAGCCAGTTTGGAGATATCTCATAAGATCGTAAAACGGAACATGCCTTTTTCTGACAGTGAATTTATCAAGAAATGCTTGATATATGCTGCAAGCGTTATGTTTCCAGAACAGAAAACATAATTTGACACCATTTTTTTATCAAGGGAACTTTAGTCAGACGTTTTGAAAAAAAAAGTTACAATTTGATGCACCAACTTCGAGATGAAAGCAAAGACTTTTTTGTACTCTCACATTGGATTAAAGTACCAATGTATAGGAACATCACAATTGTTGGTATTTATACGGGGAATACATCCTCGTTTCGAGCTTGTAGAAGAATTACTCGTGTTGGGGCACTCAAAGACACAACTACAGGCCAGGATTTATTCAATACTGTAGAGAACTGTGTTGAAAGAACTTGGTTGGTGTGGAACAAGATGTAATAACCGATATTTAACTTGAAAAAGTAGTATGAACAATAAAATTAAAGAATATCAACCTGACCACACACTCTTACCTCTCCACTGTGGCAACTATCAGGAGAGTCTGTGTAAGGCTGTGTTGAATTTCAAGCAGTTGTTAGTATGATAAACTTTGTAAAAGCCAGGGAACTTAAAGGTGTTAAATGCACTGTTTGAAGATTTGAATATTATATTATCTACCATGGCAGTGTCCGCTGGCTGAGCCTGGGCAAGTTATTGAGGCGAGTATGAGATCTCATGGAAGAAATAGTTATTTTGCTGGAGATGAAGGATTTTGTTTGTGATTTTGTTACTTCCATAGTTAATGAAGAGTGGAAGTCAGACTTCATGTTTGCCATTAAAATTATGGAAAATTTGAATGAACTGAATGACAAACTTCAGGGTAATGGCTTGTTTGCACATGAAATTTATGTGTATGTTAAATCATTTCAGACAAAACTCTCTCTGATCTCCAGGCAAGCAGGTGAAAACAGGTGTTGCCATTTCCCTTTGCTAAAACAGAAAACCGTTTCTTGTAAAATGGCTGACAAGTGCAAGGCTCAGTTGGATGCCTTTGCTATGGAATTTGAAAGGAGGTTCCAAGACGACAAGAACCTGGAACCACTCTTCAATATCCTTAGTTCGCAATTTAGTGCAGAAGCTTATTAAGCCCCAGAGGATATACTGTTAGAACTGCTTAACCTAAAAGCAGATTACGACCTGAAGGAGAAGTTCAAGTTAGTTTTTCTGCTTGAGGTGTTTGTTTGTTTTAGCAAGCTTTTTCTTGTATGAAAATAAATAAGTCTAAGAACAGATCGATGTTGACTGACTGCAATTTGAGTACTTTCATGCGAATAATAACCAGTAACCTGGTTCCACAATTCAAGAATAGTTCAACACACACACACACAAATTCGAAATCATATAAATGAGATGATGAACCTGGTTTGCTGCTGCCAATTTAGAAATCCTCGGCTTTATTTTCGTCAGCAGTTATCTTAAGCAACTGCGATTGACTATTTGCATTTTAAAAAAAAATAGTTACCCCACTGAATCTACTTTCCAATAAATATGATGAAGGAAATGTAATTACGAAATTTTAAATTACAGCCCATACTTCAGGATCTCCTTTTTCAGCCAGAATTGTTAATAGCAGTGTTTGAACTTGAAACTAAATTCATTATTTGTAGCTACTTTTTGGAATAAGTTTGCAAATTTGTTCTTCCTTTGTGAACCGAAAGTATGGAAAAAGTAAAGCTTCATTTCCTGGCAAAGTTGACTCTTTAAGTTGAATAGAAAACAGAGATGTTTTAAATAGCTACACAATTTATCTTCCACACCTTGAGCCTTTTCATCAGTTGTGATTTGAACTGTATTATTGCTAAAATAATTTTTTTGGGATAATATCAGATGCTTGGTTATGTACCACAGTCAATGTTCCCTTTAAGCTGCGCGGCCGCGCAGATGTCTGACAGACGCCGCGCAGCAGTTTTGAATTACCACGCAGCAAATTTTGTAAAATACTGCACTTAAAATGGATATTGTGCAACATTGCACATCATTTGTTTTACTTTGAACATGGTCCAACGAACCTTAGAGGGAACATTGACCACAGTCCGTATTAATTCACTTATAGCCGATATAATTTGTTCTTTACCAATAGTAGGAGATATACCCGATTTGGCGATCAATAACGAAATATTGTAAGAAGCTAGCAAGCGATTGCCATCTTGTGTGGTTGCTGTTGAAATGAGTTTAGTCAAAGTTAGTTGTTTGATAAATTTTTATTTTATAGTTTGAAAATGATATAAATCCTTATTTTTTTTTATCCCCGTTAATTTTATTTCAAATGTTCTTTCAGTCTGGAAGTGCGCAATTGCACATATTTTTTTTAAAAAAAACTAAATGCAAATGCGGTAACCAAACCAATGTCCAAAACTTTTTTTTAAACTGAAAAATAGAACCTTGTGAGCAGAATATGTAAATCATATTTTTCTAAATCTTCTCTTCCTTTTTTATGCCTTCACCGCCCCTT
Source organism: Ampullaceana balthica (assembly GCA_944989445.1). NCBI lineage: Eukaryota > Metazoa > Mollusca > Gastropoda > Lymnaeidae > Ampullaceana > Ampullaceana balthica. The sequence goes on along the minus strand of CALYLW010000449.1, from coordinate 12,819 downwards.
CCACTTATTCACGCAAATTGACCAGTGGCCTTCACCGCCCCCCTGGATAGCTTCAGCGCCCACTTTGAGAATCACAGCACTAGAGGATAGAAGATCCAAGAGTAAAGTAGTAATTTTACATAAAGCAATTAATTCTAAATTAGAAATACAACACAAAGATAACTTAATACAATCCTCAAATAGACATAAGGATAAAAACACCTTTCTTATTCCGTATGCAAAAACAAACATGTAAATTTTCATTCTTCCCGTCGGATGTTTTGGCGTGGAATTGGTTGCCTGAAGAAACCAGGAAAACCAACACTTTATCAACATTGAAAACTCTAAAACGATTGCAGGACTAAACACAAACCACAGATGAGCGTAGGATGCAATAATCTTCTGTATAAAAGGAGCGTCTGTAACAGTTAAAAGATGAGATAAGAAAATTAGTGCTTTTGTGTTTTTATGATAGCAAATGTAATGATCCTACATGTGGAAGAAAATCAGAAACCCCGAGCCTAGTGCTCTTCATGGGTCTTCCTGGAAGACCCTCCCAGCTATCTGGCCCCCTCCCCCAGAAAAGGACGTGACAGCTGGGAAACCCCCCCCCCGAGCGGTCGCTTCTGAAGCGGCCACCTGGGCATCCAGGACAGAAAGTCGAAGATGTCTCCCACAAAGTTGTCCTCACAAGGAGGGGTGGAATTTCCCTACTACGACCCGTTACCACTTCGGCGCCACCCCTGCAAAGCATACGAGTCTCAATGGTTAGGATCGCCGCTATGCAAATGTAATAAAAGTATTGATTCTATTCATTTGAGCCATTTCTGTAATAAATGTTTATACCAATAAAAAATTAACCCAAGTCGTTACTCTTCATATGTTTGCACCAATATGTGAGTGATCCAAGTAGAGTATTTTTCTACTTTACATAGATTACCAAATAGTGCTTATATTTTTGTACTAATACTTATGTAAAAAAAAAGTAAATATTTGTATCATTACTCATTACTAAGATAGATAAAAAAGTAATTTTTTGAACCATCTTTAAAGTAACTAAACTGGTTTTTCTGTGTCAGTACCATTGGATAGGTAGTCATAGTGATGGTGAGTTGTATCAATGCTTAGGTAAAGAAAGGCGTCATTGTTTATGTGTGTCCTTAAAAGAATATAGCCGAATAACGTTTCTGTCTTTGCATCATGGCTAAGGCAACGATTTAGCACGTGGACCTTTACAAAACTAGTCAAATAAAGGCGTCTGTGTTTCTTAACATTCTATAAGTTAAGTATAAACGTATTTACATGCAACTCTATTCAACTTACACTCAATAACCAGTCGCTGGAACGATTTTTTCATCACAATTCCGAAGAATGACACACAACTCAAAATTCAAGCACATAAAGTCACATTATATTTGTCTACAACAAAATTCACTTTAAAAAGGAATCTACTTGTCTAAAATGTTGAGAACCATTGTTTCATGTTAATAAAATTCAATGGCACCCACCCATTTTAGGGAGCCAAAAGCATTCACTTTCCCAAACTTCTTTTTCACCATGGAACTAACCCAGTTTCGTATTTTAGAAACTTTGTTCAAAGGGAGATAATTGGGTTTCGTTTTCATGGTTCGGTAGGTAAGTACCACTGAACTAAGGAAGAGAAGGGTAATCCTCCCCCTCCCCCCGCCTTTTTTTCTTCTCAATTTCCTCATTATAATGTGAGGGTTTTCTTTCCAAATTAATTCTGTTACTTATAGAAATTTCAAATATGGGAGTATAATCTGTGTATCCCCACTCCCCAATCACTCTCAGATTGGAAAATCTGCTGGACCCCTACCCCCCCACACACACACAAATTTTAAAATATTTTAGATACACCTGATACATATAAAAGTCCAAGAAGGTAAAAAAAATGAAAGTTACTATATTTCTTTATTTGATGTAAACCGCGAAAACCAACATGAAAAGACAATGCACCAGCAACTTCATCCGTGTGGCTTGACAGTAGGAAGAGTTGTCTGGCCCTGAAAATAGCATTTGAAAAAGACATACCATAAGATATAATATATATATATATAATTCACATCAACAAGAACAAGTCGTGTGCAAATAAGCATGACGAATGCCCCTAGCTGGGGCGACCAATCACAGCTTATGGTTGGCAAGCGATGGTAGTGAAGGCTGCGGGAGGGGAATGGCGGGTAACAACAACCGCAGTGCGCATATCTCGAGACAAACAATGCGGTGGCGATTCACCCCCCCCCCTTGACATTTACTTGCGTTGTTTTCATTTCTTCGTCCTGCTGTTTGCGTCCTTCGTGTTCTTTGCACTATCTATGAGCAAGTCTGTGGCGTATGCTACGCCGCGGGTCGTATCTAATCCAATATAATTATTTTATCGTATCGTTTATTTTCTGCTCGTTTTATTACACTTGCAAATTTCTACTAGGAATAACGCGCCGAAGATTGGTGGCTGCAATTAGTGAACTCTCTATACACTTTATAAGAAATCATTAGTTACATCTGGAGATTAGGTTTGCCTATCTAGGTTTTACGTTACTACAGAAGTTCCCAACCCCGTGCCCGCGGGCGCCATGGTATGTGCCCGCCACAGAGACAGAATTTTGTCATAAACATTAATTAAAAATGTGAATTCTATTTTTTTATTTTTTAGAATTTTAATTTTTTTGAGTGCCTATGTTTATAAAATACGTTCGTACGTTTGCGATATTGTATGTATGAGTGGTTCCTTTGCTGACAGTACTTGTTGCAACTTGTCTAGCGGCGAGCCAGACTACACTCTTCAGGCTAGCCTGGAACACTCCTAGAACAAGGAGTGATGTGCAAATAGCATTCCCTGCGTGGAACCGCGTTGTTGTCATTGTGATGCGATTGCTTCCCCGTTCGTGTCACGACAGTTAGCTAAGAGACATCTTCGTCTGACCAAACACGAATTAGGAGTTTTGATATTCCTTCTGTAAGTTTATAAAGGGGTAAAAGCGAGGTTCGTAATCTATTATATTAACAAGCGATAATCTATTATGATTGTGGGGATAGTTATAGTCCTTGTTATAATACATGTATGCATTTAATGTAGAACAGACGTTTGCTATATCATTGATATTATATTTTAGTTCAAATAATATTTATTATTTATTTTTTTAGCCCTAAAATGAGTAGACCGAGTATAAGACAACGAACCTATAATTTTAACACTGACTTAGAGGAGTCATATTGTTTCGTTACTTTGAAAAATAAATGCGTTTGTTTGTTGTGTGGTAGTAGCTTTGCAGTGCCGAAAAAAACATAATGTTGAACGACACTTTCAGACAATTCATGCCACTTATGATGTGCACTATCCACTTAAATCTGAAGTAAGAAAGAAAAAATATGTCAACTAAAATCAAGTCTAACTGCACAACCGATTGTTTTCACTAGACATGTGGAAAATTCTAAAAAGGCCACCATTGCTTCTTTCAAAAGTTCTCACATGCTCGCACAAAAGAAGAAACCTTTCATTGATGATGAGTTGTTTCAGGAACTATTTTTGACTGGTGCTGATTGTTTGTTTGATGGATTTTCTAGAAACGTGAAATTGTCTCAGCAATACAAGACTTACAGTTGTCAAATAACACCGTCACAAGAAGAAAACATGCAATTTCAACAGACATACGAAACTCAGTTGAAGACTGACTTGGAAATATGTGACTAGTTCTCGCTACAATATGACGAGTCAACAGATATATCAGACACTGCACAGTTAGCAGTTGTGGTGAGAATGGCATTTAGTAACTTCACAGTAAAAGAGGATATGCTACAGATATTACTTATGAAAGGACAGACAAGTGATGAGGATATTTATAATACATTCAGAAAATACGCCCAGTCAATAAATATGCCTTTGCACAAGCTGTCTGTGATAATCACCGTTGGGGCACCAGCAATCGTAGGTAAAACCAAAGGATTTATTGCCCTCTGCAAGAAGGGTGAATTATTGCCCTCAGCAAGAAGGATGAATCATTTTAAAACTTTTTGTTCTACCCCTGTAATATCCACCAGGAAGCTCTGTGTTGTAAAATGTTGCCATTTGAACACGTTATGAAAATAGTTACAAAAATAATCAATTTTTTTCGAGCATCTCCTTTGCAACACCGACTTTTCAAGGCCCTGTTAGAAGATACTGAAGATAAAGAACATGACCTTATTCTGCATACTGAAGTCGGGCTACGTTGGCTCAGTAAAGGAAAGGTTCTTACGGGATTTTTGAGTTTTATTGAAGAAATAAAAACATTTATAAACGATAAAAAGGAAAATTATGATGAACTAGCTGACTCTCGCTGATTGATTGATTTGGGATTTTTCACAGACATCATGGAAAAATTGAATTCTTTAAATTTGGAGTTGCAGGGGAAAGGACAAAAACATGGCTTAAATGATTAGCTCTGTAAAGTCATTTAAAGCTAAATTGGATTTGTTGATATCACATCTCGAGCATTTCCCACATATGAAGAAAATGCTGGGTAACAATAAACTAAACGGGTCATTATTAGTTAAGCATCTTCAATTGTTAAAAAAAACAGTTTGTAGAGAGATTTTTGCAGTTGTGTAATAACTAGCAAAATTGTTTCGTTCTGTATCAATCCTTTTACTTGCCAAATAAATTTAATGTAAATGGTCGCATGTATTGCAGAGTTTGTTCAAGGTAAGACAGAAGAACTAGATTTAGAAATGTTGGACCTTAAGAATATTTTGCTAAAATTCTTAATATCAACTGACTTTTGGAATACAGTGGACAGAGAAAAGTTCCCATTTTTGAAAAAAATGGCATATAAAATTGAACCATTATTCGGATCGACATATTTATGCGAATCATTGTTTTCAAATATGAACTTAATAACATCAAGATATAGATCTCGACTCACCGATTATCACGTTTATGCTTGTTTGCTAACAGGATTATCCTCTTACTCTCCTAATTATGAGCCACTGGCCAATGATATGCAATTCCAAAGATTACATGACATATTGATATAAATTTTTTTATAAAATGTTTTCTTTGTATTTGTGTTGTTTTTTTACTTTGTTATCGTTTTGTAAATACATTTCTCTCTGTGTATGCAATTTGAATGATAATTTAGTTATTTTGAAACATGTTTGTTTATTATTTAATTAATTTATTAATAAATAATGAATATAAGAAAATAAATTATGGTAAAATGAGAAGTTATGGAAGGAGTTTGTCGATTAAAAATAGGTGGTGCCCGTCACCCTACCGATATTTTAGAATGTGCTCTAGAGTACAAAAAGGTTGGGAACCCCTGCGTTAATACATCCGTTCATACATTCATTTTGACATTAAACAATATTATTATTCACACTTTTAAGAGCTAAACTGAAAGTCTTTCGATGTAAAACTTAAATGATGTTATGATTTTTGGACCGTTGTCAGCATAGAACGAGACGTTTACTGTTTGTTTCGCTATTTAACTATAGAAATATTGTAAATATTTGATCTCAATTTTCTTTTCTAACACAAAAACAAAAGCTCATCTGATGAAAATATCTACCGCTCAGCTAAATGTGGTGGCCCCGCATTGTCATTATGGGGTACCTTTCGCTTACAATAGCCCAAGCTGCTAACGTTGAAGTGTTCAAGATCGTGTTGGTTTAAGTTGGGATGTGTTGAACACAGATTTCATGAGGTTAACATGGGAATAGTAATGGTGAGATGTCTTTGCAATTACCTTCGTAACAATGATCCGACAAACGCTTCAATGCTTGTCTGTCTTCAAGTAATGCTAGCCACTCCAAGACAGACACATCGAAGTTTGAATGGGTTTCTAACGACTGGTTCGGTGGAGTTCTTTTTGAACTGGCGTCATGGCCGGATGTCACTCCGACACTGGCCTTGAAACTGACTTTGGATGTCTGACTCGGGGGCGTGGTCTTTGCGCCGATCTTGGGCTTCTCACCGGGACGGGCGGTCTCAACATCGACCTTTGACCTCTTAGCTCCTGGATGGATGCCGCCTTGTGTATCGTTGCGTGTTATCTTGCAGGCTCTTTGAATGTTATCGTAGCAGCCATCAAGTTCTTTGACCACACTGATAAACAACATAATAAGGAAAAGTTCGTTTTTAAGTTTACACATTGATGTATGAATATTTTCAATCTTAAATGGGCACACAAACCTGCATTCCAGTTACAAATTTGCACTTAAAATACAAACCAGCAATCATATCTCTCTAATTGAACACTGATACTTGTGGTAATAACTCACTTGATCAAACAGACATGCCAAAAGTCATACAAACCCATAGGGACCAATGAAATAACTTCATTTAAGAATCGTCTTGTCACCCGAACTAGATACTCATACTTATTGTCATATCTCCGGAAACACACATACCTGGATTTATATCTCCCCTAATGGACACACTGCAGTCTTATCTCCCCTAAGGGACACACTACAGTCTTAATTCCCCTAATGGACACACCTACATTCTTATCTCCCCTTATTGACACACCTGCAGTCTTATTTCCCCTGATGGACACACCTACCTGCAGTCATCCACGTCTATGAGAGACGCACATCTAATGACCGTGGCGTTACACTCTGCAAACATTTGACTCTGGTTATACTTCTTGAATCTAACTTCTTGCTTTTCGTCTGTTTGTCTTTCGTTTGTAAAGCATTCTGGAGTCACTATCAAAGTACCTAGGTGGACAAAAACGTTTTAATAAAACAAACCCGTAAAAACAAAGTTTTTGACTATAAATCCCTTATATATGAGACATAACTAACGGTATTGATTATGTTCAAACGCCACAAACATTTACAGACTGAATCTGTCTTAACTCCCCGGTGGGGGGTGGGGGGGCAACGGTCTTGTCACCGATCGCTGGACCGAGCTCAGCTCGACACTCAAAATGTAAACAAAAGCATGCCGGTTGCCCTGGTTAAAACACGAGATGTGCTCACCGAAGGCTGGGGTCAAGTGACCCGTAAAATGTAAACGATAGCGACCGCTATATATAGTTTATATAGATAAACTAAAAATGCATAAATTTAATTACGGTACGTTCGATTCTGAATTTTTGATACGAGGCATTGTTAGGTGACACGGGTCTGTGTGCCAAATTTGAGCTCGATGGCATGACGGGAAGTGGGTCAATTTTGACTTCTAATTTTCCGCGGTGCCCAAGACAGAGAGAGACGGCGGTGACGTTAATATAAGGGATTTAATCAAACAAACCCGTAAAAACAAAGTTTTTGACTATAAATCCCTTATATATGAGACATAACTAAAAGTATTGATTATGTTCAAACGCGACAAATATTTACAGACTGAATCTGTCTTAACTCCCTTTTGATTTTAACCTTGGGGGGGGAGGTGGGAGAGGGGAAAGGTCTTGTCACCGATTGCTTGGCCGAGCTCAGCGTTAATTTAATTACGGTACGTTCGATCGATTTGAAATTTTGCTACGATGCATTGTTAGGTGACACAGGCCCGTGTGCCAAATTTCAGCTCGATGCCTTCACGGGAAGTGGGTCATTTTTTACTTTTGTTTTTCCGCGGTGCCCGCCCAAGACAGACAGAGAGACAGAGTCGGCGGTGAAGTTAATATAATGGATTTAATAAAACAACCCCGTAAAAACAACGTTTTTGACAATATGAGACATAACTAAAAGCATTGATTATGTTCAAACGCGACAAGCATTTACAGAATGAAACCGAAAATATCTCCCCTAGCTTTAAAACTGGGGGGAAGGGGGGACGTGGTGTGGACATGGACGGGTGGTGTCAACGCGTTAACTCAACACCTGGTTAAAACACGAGATGGCGTGAAGTCAAGTGACCCGTAAAATGTAAACAATAGCGACCGCTACATATAGTTTATATAGATAAACTAAAAATGCATTAATTTAATTACGGTACGTTCGATCGATCTGAAATTTTGATAAAATGTATTGTTAGGTGACACAGTTCCGTGTGCCAAATTACAGGTCGATGGCTTCACGGGAAGTGGGTCATTTTTTACTTTTGTTTTTCCGACCGCCCAAGACAGAGAGACAGAGATCACGACAGAGAGACAGAGACGGCGGTGAAGTTAATATAAGGGATTTAATAAAACAAACCCGTAAAAACAAAGTTTTTGACTATAAATCCCTTATATATGAGACATAACTAACAGTATTGATTATTTTCAAACGCTACAAACATTTACAGACTGAATCTGTCTTAACTCAACTTTGCTTCATAACCCTGGGAGAGGGGAAAAGTCTGGTCACCGATCGCTGGTCCGAGCTCAGCGTGACACGTAAAATGTAAAAAAAAAGCACGCCGGTACTTCGATGGGTCGCATCAACGCGTCAACTCACACCCTCACGTGGAAAAAAAACAATAACAAACCGTGAATTTGAATTACATACGTTATATAAGGATAAACTAAAAATGCATTAATTTAATTACGGTACGTTCGATCGATCTGAAATTTTGATACGATGCATTGTTATGTGAGTCGGGTCCGTGTGCCAAATTGCAGCTCAATCGGATCACGGGAATTGGGTCATTTTTTACTTTTGTTTTTCCGCCCGCCCAAGACAGAGAGACAGACAGAGAGAGATGACGACAGAGACGGCGGTGAAGTTAATATAAGGGATTTAATAAACAAACCCGCAAAAACAAAGTTTTTGACTATAAATCCCTTATATATGAGACATAACTAAAAGTATTGATTATTTTCAAACATTTACAGACTGACACCGAGTGATGTCCCTTGTCTTTAATAAATGGGGGTGGGATGTGAGGGGGTGTCGGCACGACGGTCGGCGTCAACACGACGGTCGGCGTCAACTCAAACTCACGTGGAAGTGGAAGAAAAAAACAATAACAAACAGTGAATTTGAATTACATACCTCATATAAGGATAAACTAAAAATGCATTAATTTAATTACGGTACGATCGATCGATCTGAAATTTTGATACGATGCATTGTTGGGTGAGTCGGGTCCGTGTGCCAAATTTCAGCTCGATCGGATCACTGGAAGTGGGTCATTTTCGACTTTTCTTTTTCCGCCCGCCCAGCCCATGAGATGATGAGAGAGATGATGAGATGAAGACAGAGACGGCCGCGAAGTTAATATAAGGGATTTAAAAATTAGAGTTCAATGCAATAAAATTAACCCCATGTCGCTGGTGACATCTTGCACTTGAATCCTTGAATTGACTGGGTCGTGCCTCCGTTTTAAAAACTACTCATCGGTGGAAATATATTTGCATAAATTCATTATTAAGTGTGAAAACTTCTTATTTGTGTTTATTGCTGCATAAATATTGCTTGCAATTTTTCAAAGCGTTGCCTGTGGGGTTAATGATTTGTTAGAGGCAAGCATTTTGTTCAAGATTAGGAGCATGCTTAAAATTATTTTTATTTTTCGTTTTTAAGGCTGCAGGAATGTTGAGCAAAACAATATATTGTTTTCTAATCGTTGTTTCAAGGTATTCGCTGCTAAAAGTAAGGTTGTAGCACAGATACGGCTGTCAATATTGTTGAAAAAAGATTCCCTTGTACCCGTCCAAAACGACCCCGACATAACGGCCCGGTCAAAACGGCCCCTGTCAAAACGGCCCTGGTCAATCGGCCCTGGTCGAAACGACCTCTGTGTGTGTGTGTGTGGGGGGGGTTAGATAAACAACATTGGCTCGTCTCAATGGGTAACAAAGATGTGCGGCGTATATCTGTCATTTCCTGCCCTACCTACTTTTCGGCGTTGTGTTGTATTTTCCTTGAACAATTCAAAGAACCAAAACCTTTTTGTTTTAAGTGATTTTTGTTTATGCTCCAAGAAAAAAATGTGTATCAAAGTACATTGTACTTCGTCGGGACCGTGTTTTATTTCCATTTTGACAGTTTTCTTTTTAAGCGTTATTTCACAGTGTATATTTCAAACGAAAAGTTTTTATTTGATAAATTATTCGCGAGCCAAAATGTGAACACAGTAGAGCCGCAGTTCGACCACCATTGGTATAGACATTGCAGTAACATGTTCACGGGTACCTGGGCCCAATTTTACTACCCGGGTAGTTGCTCGGCAACGGGTATCCGGGTTCCCGGGTACCCGTTGACAGGCCTAAATCCCAGACCAAAATAAAGGTTGTATCACAGACCAAAGACGCTGTGTTATTTATTGCAATAAGTAAGGTTGTATAACAGACCAAAGACGCCTTTCTCCCCACTCCTTAATCTTAAAGAGTTAAAGAATAACAAGACACACGCTGCCATGGTCCGTTCGTCCGTCGATACGACGAGGACCACTCTAGTCATCCGAGGGTTGTCTGTGCGTGCGCAGATGGCTGATTAGGCCGATCCTTGCACGGAAGGTTCGGGAACAGAAGGGACAAGGAACACACACGCACACAACACACACACACATACATAAAAACTCTACTTCAGATTACTAATTTATTTTAAAATGTGTTTGATGCAATGCATGTTTCTTATAAATTCCTCTCTTTATCTACAGAGTATATTACAAATAAACATTTTGCCTTTACTCACATATATACAATCCTAGTATGATGCCGTGGAAATGGCCATGTAAATTGATCATTGCTTCTTGTGTAGAATTACCTTTAAAAAATAAGGAGTTATTACATCGTACTGAAGATTGTTTTTCTTTTCTCCCTCTTTCTAATGATGGTTTTAAGGGTTTGTTTTGAGCAGTGGCGTATTGATGTGAATGTGGATGGATCAGGTGCGAGGAGAGAAGAGGGGCTTGGAAAAGATTATCTCAACTATCTTTGGGTAAAAAAATAAACATGGACTAGCTTAATAATAATATCTTTTAATTAACCCCAATAAACCAAGAAAATAAGTCATATTACTATCTTTATTATCTTTATTTATCTTTATTACTATCACACATTTTTATTTGTCTTCGATAATTCAAAAAAAATAATTTAAAAAAATTAAATTAAAAAAAATTCACAGCTTATTTTTTTAAAATATATTTTTTTACATGTAGATCTAGAGTCTATTCATGTTTTCCTCCTTTGGATCTAACAAATATATGCACCATAATATAAAAAAATTGATGTGTTTTATGTCATGTAGCTATAAAACCAAAACAAAAAAATATTAATCTGATGAAATATCAATCTCATGCTATGTCATGTAGTCATAATCATTTAAAATTCAAGTTAATTTCTCATTAGGCGTCATTTGCCTATGCCAAACTTTGAAATTTTTTGTATAGCGCATTCAAAAGCTAAATTCACATACACGAGTTATAGTCGTTATTGCTCTTGACGGCAAACGAATCAAATGTTTTGGAAATAACACGAAGTTTTATTTTCAATAAAACGAATAAGTTAAATATATTTCTAGAAACTGCCTCGCGTATGACTTCGGACTGCTGTCCAACTAACGGCCTCGCGTATGACTCCGGACTGCTGTCCAACTAACGGCCTCGCGTATGACTCCGGACTGCTGTCCAACTAACGGCCTCGCGTATGACTCCGGACTGCTGTCCAACTAACGGCCTCGCGTATGACTCCGGACTGCTGTCCAACTAGTTGTGATAAGCCCAGTGACTTAAAACTGACAATATCTGGAAGGCGTCAATGTATCAATGTATTTGTTTTACTGTCGTATGCAATTTTCTCCTCCCCGAACAGTTTAAATTAAGAATGGATTTTAACAACTTACAAAGACATGTAGATAGTCCAGCCCACAGAGACAAACGTTACATCCCAGGCCAGTCGTTGATGCACGAGAGTGAACAGATTGAACGTACTGACAATTGGGGACATATTGGGATGCCTGTATTTGGTGAGGGAATGGGTAGGTGAGGGGAGGGGATAGGTGTAGGAAGGGAGTAGGGGTAGCGGAGATGTTATGTCCGAAACGCTGCACTCGTCCGTAACAGCAGGAAGTGACGCACACATCGTTCCATCAATCGGTGAGTTATCCTTCTTGGAATGGGCTATAACGTCAGAATTCCTCTACAATCTTTTTCCCGGTCAACATAATGGTGGTTGTTGTTTTTACCTCTAGTAGATAAAATATCAGGACATATAACCAAAACGTCACTTCTTAACATAAGAAATAAAAGCAAAAACATCCAAGAAAAAAGAGCAAAGTAAGAAACGCGTATAAGGCATTCAAATCTAACTTAGAAATACAACACAACAATAATCTAGTACAACACATACACAAAGGGATAAAAAAAACTTTTCGTATTTCATTCGACAGGAGCTAAAACATACAAATCCTCTTCCTCCTGTCTGGCATTCGAGCGTGGAATGGGTTGCCTGAATAATAATCAACAAAGTAGCAACAATTAAAATTCTAATTTAAATAACAAGATTATTCTCAAACTAGGACTAAGCGTGGGACTCAATAATCTCCGTAAAGAAGGAGAGGCTTTGATATATAACATAAGATGAGAAATGGTGATTTATACTTTATACTAACAATGAACTTGAATCATTGTCAGCAATAAGAACTCAGTATTTAAAGAAAGTTTGTTATTGCTAAATTTAAATATTGAATTTTGTATACTAGCTTTATATTTTAATCCGAAAAAAATATTTATAACTAACTTAAAATTTTTTATTCTCTCAAGAAACATTTTATACTTCAAAACATTAGCATTCTGAAATAGTATGTATATATATATATATATATATATATATATATATATATATATATATATATATATAATATATATATATATATATATATATATATATATATATATATATATATATATATATATATATATATATATATATATATATATATATATATATATATATATATATATATATATAT
>CALYLW010000448.1:604041-672393 GCA_944989445.1 Ampullaceana balthica | reverse complement strand
GTATCGTTATTTCTGCTGATGTATCGTTATTTCTGCTGATGTATCGTTATTTCTGCTGATGTATCGTTATTTCTGCTGATGTATCGTTATTTCTGCTGATGTATCGTTATTTCTGCTGATGTATCGTTATTTCTGCTGATGTATCGTTATTTCTGCTGATGTATCGTTATTTCTGCTGATGTATCGTTATTTCTGCTGATGTATCGTTATTTCTGCTGATGTATCGTTATTTCTGCTGATGTATCGTTATTTCTGCTGATGTATCGTTATTTCTGCTGATGTATCGTTATTTCTGCTGATGTATCGTTATTTCTGCTGATGTATCGTTATTTCTGCTGATGTATCGTTATTTCTGCTGATGTATCGTTATTTCTGCTGATGTATCGTTATTTCTGCTGATGTATCGTTATTTCTGCTGATGTATCGTTATTTCTACTGATGTATCGTTATTTCTGCTGATGTATCGTTATTTCTGCTGATGTATCGTTATTTCTGCTGATGTATCGTTATTTCTGCTGATGTATCGTTATTTCTGCTGATGTATCGTTATTTCTGCTGATGTATCGTTATTTCTGCTGATGTATCGTTATTTCTGCTGATGTATCGTTATTTCTGCTGATGTATCGTTATTTCTGCTGATGTATCGTTATTTCTGCTGATGTATCGTTATTTCTGCTGATGTATCGTTATTTCTGCTGATGTATCGTTATTTCTGCTGATGTATCGTTATTTCTGCTGATGTATCGTTATTTCTGCTGATGTATCGTTATTTCTGCTGATGTATCGTTATTTCTGCTGATGTATCGTTATTTCTGCTGATGTATCGTTATTTCTGCTGATGTATCGTTATTTCTGCTGATGTATCGTTATTTCTGCTGATGTATCGTTATTTCTGCTGATGTATCGTTATTTCTGCTGATGTATCGTTATTTCTGCTGATGTATCGTTATTTCTGCTGATGTATCGTTATTTCTGCTGATGTATCGTTATTTCTACTGATGTATCGTTATTTCTGCTGATGTATCGTTATTTCTGCTGATGTATCGTTATTTCTGCTGATGTATCGTTATTTCTGCTGATGTATCGTTATTTCTGCTGATGTATCGTTATTTCTACTGATGTATCGTTATTTCTGCTGATGTATCGTTATTTCTGCTGATGTATCGTTATTTCTGCTGATGTATCGTTATTTCTGCTGATGTATCGTTATTTCTACTGATGTATCGTTATTTCTACTGATGTATCGTTATTTCTGCTGATGTATCGTTATTTCTGCTGATGTATCGTTATTTCTGCTGATGTATCGTTATTTCTACTGATGTATCGTTATTTCTGCTGATGTATCGTTATTTCTGCTGATGTATCGTTATTTCTGCTGATGTATCGTTATTTCTACTGATGTATCGTTATTTCTACTGATGTATCGTTATTTCTACTGATGTATCGTTATTTCTACTGATGTATCGTTATTTCTACTGATGTATCGTTATTTCTGCTGATGTATCGTTATTTCTACTGATGTATCGTTATTTCTACTGATGTATCGTTATTTCTACTGATGTATCGTTATTTCTACTGATGTATCGTTATTTCTACTAATGTATCGTTATTTCTGCTGATGTATCGTTATTTCTGCTGATGTATCGTTATTTCTGCTGATGTATCGTTATTTCTACTGATGTATCGTTATTTCTACTGATGTATCGTTATTTCTGCTGATGTATCGTTATTTCTGCTGATGTATCGTTATTTCTGCTGATGTATCGTTATTTCTGCTGATGTATCGTTATTTCTACTGATGTATCGTTATTTCTACTGATGTATCGTTATTTCTACTGATGTATCGTTATTTCTACTGATGTATCGTTATTTCTACTGATGTATCGTTATTTCTACTGATGTATCGTTATTTCTACTGATGTATCGTTATTTCTACTGATGTATCGTTATTTCTACTGATGTATCGTTATTTCTGCTGATGTATCGTTATTTCTACTGATGTATCGTTATTTCTGCTGATGTATCGTTATTTCTGCTGATGTATCGTTATTTCTGCTGATGTATCGTTATTTCTACTGATGTATCGTTATTTCTACTGATGTATCGTTATTTCTGCTGATGTATCGTTATTTCTGCTGATGTATCGTTATTTCTGCTGATGTATCGTTATTTCTGCTGATGTATCGTTATTTCTGCTGATGTATCGTTATTTCTGCTGATGTATCGTTATTTCTACTGATGTATCGTTATTTCTGCTGATGTATCGTTATTTCTGCTGATGTATCGTTATTTCTACTGATGTATCGTTATTTCTGCTGATGTATCGTTATTTCTGCTGATGTATCGTTATTTCTGCTGATGTATCGTTATTTCTGCTGATGTATCGTTATTTCTACTGATGTATCGTTATTTCTACTGATGTATCGTTATTTCTACTGATGTATCGTTATTTCTACTGATGTATCGTTATTTCTACTGATGTATCGTTATTTCTGCTGATGTATCGTTATTTCTACTGATGTATCTTTATTTCTACTGATGTATCGTTATTTCTACTGATGTATCGTTATTTCTACTGATGTATCGTTATTTCTACTGATGTATCGTTATTTCTACTGATGTATCGTTATTTCTGCTGATGTATCGTTATTTCTGCTGATGTATCGTTATTTCTGCTGATGTATCGTTATTTCTACTGATGTATCGTTATTTCTACTGATGTATCGTTATTTCTGCTGATGTATCGTTATTTCTGCTGATGTATCGTTATTTCTGCTGATGTATCGTTATTTCTGCTGATGTATCGTTATTTCTACTGATGTATCGTTATTTCTACTGATGTATCGTTATTTCTACTGATGTATCGTTATTTCTACTGATGTATCGTTATTTCTACTGATGTATCGTTATTTCTACTGATGTATCGTTATTTCTACTGATGTATCGTTATTTCTACTGATGTATCGTTATTTCTACTGATGTATCGTTATTTCTACTGATGTATCGTTATTTCTACTGATGTATCGTTATTTCTGCTGATGTATCGTTATTTCTACTGATGTATCGTTATTTCTGCTGATGTATCGTTATTTCTGCTGATGTATCGTTATTTCTGCTGATGTATCGTTATTTCTACTGATGTATCGTTATTTCTACTGATGTATCGTTATTTCTGCTGATGTATCGTTATTTCTGCTGATGTATCGTTATTTCTACTGATGTATCGTTATTTCTGCTGATGTATCGTTATTTCTGCTGATGTATCGTTATTTCTGCTGATGTATCGTTATTTCTGCTGATGTATCGTTATTTCTGCTGATGTATCGTTATTTCTACTGATGTATCGTTATTTCTGCTGATGTATCGTTATTTCTACTGATGTATCGTTATTTCTACTGATGTATCGTTATTTCTGCTGATGTATCGTTATTTCTGCTGATGTATCGTTATTTCTGCTGATGTATCGTTATTTCTGCTGATGTATCGTTATTTCTGCTGATGTATCGTTATTTCTACTGATGTATCGTTATTTCTGCTGATGTATCGTTATTTCTACTGATGTATCGTTATTTCTACTGATGTATCGTTATTTCTGCTGATGTATCGTTATTTCTGCTGATGATGATATAATGCTATAACACTAATATTAATACTATTATTTTTATAGTATATTTTATAATCCTTTTATATAAAAGTTAATTTATCCCTAACAAAACTATGTGTTTTACATTATTATGGTAACAGTAATACGTCTGAGAAATTAAAATTGCATTTATATTTAAAAAGTAGAAGTTATAAAGAATTTTCACAATTACTACCTTGACCAAAATAAATGAATGTATAAATACTTTAAAATAATTTTTTTTTAAATCTTTTGAAATTGATTTTAATAATAACAATTGATAAATAATTCATTGCAGATTACAGAAAATAATCCTGCCTTTACCCAGATAGATGGGTTAAATTTCAAAGTTACAACTAGTCAACCAAAGTCAAGAAGCACACTCATAAATCATCTCCTTCGAAATCTGTACACCACATCACTGCACACAAATATTCGTCATTATCTTCAGATGCATGTCTATTTAGTCCCACTCTCAGTGTTGAGACGAAAACTTTCACACTTTGGTGATGGCTGATTTCAAAACTCATCTCAAGCAATACAGTCTACAACAATTGTGGATAGATCGTGTTCACATTCTCTTGTTTCATGGCTGGGACAGCAATGAAATTAGACTTACAATGGACCCCCAAGTCAAACCCGCATTCAAGGTTTACATGTTTGCAAAGAAATATTCAGTCTGGATTTTAACTTAGCCCTGTTGAATTTACTTACAGAAAGTGCTCACCGAAATGACTAGAGCTCTCTTACCGATATTTGTCTCACTCTATATTGGCATAGTATACAACAGGTTAGCCAAACTCAGAAATATTGGCCATCGAGATGATGTTAATGCAATTACAATGTAAAGAATATGATTAAAAAACCTACTTTGAGCCTGTAGCTTAAGTAAAGTTCTCAGATTATACAGACCATGATGACATATAACTGCAAGCTGTGAAGCCACTTTAAAACTTGATATAAGAATGGTGATTTACAAGAAGACTGGTCTGTAGTTAGACTTTTACTGCATGTAATTTCAAAATGCTGTCAGGAACAATTAAACGAAAAACAGTGCTATGGAAATATTAGCATCAATGAGCATTATTATTATTATTATTATGGTATAATAGTTTAGGTAACCATTCATTAAGCTGTGAAATTTATATTCCCCATAAATATCTTCAGCAAAGTACCACTGTTGGAGACAGCATAACGATGAGACTGGCTGTACCACAGCAGAAGTCCACAAAACCTAATATCATCTGGGGCCTTGGTAGAATTTAGTGATTATGTTTGGCAAGACAGAACAGCAGGACCCACAACTCTTGTGTCAGATGATCATTCAAACACATATCTACTCTGACTGAAGCCATATTCTAATTTTTCACATTAAATATTTACTTATATTCAGCTCATTATTAGTGGTTTTGTTTATATGAAAAAGCTCTCTTGGAAACATCAATCAATATACTTAATTCCCGTTGTATGTATGGTTGTAATGTAATGTAATGATGTTAGGTGGCGCTGCGATATGGATGTAATGCTGTTAGGTGGCATTGCGATTGATTTTGCTTTATAGTGTTGCACCAAAAATAACACTTTTCGAATGTTCCGCATACAATTGTTCAATATGATAATAAATGAATCAAATAAAAATAAATAAAATAAATGAAAGTTCCTGTATTACGTTATTTTTTAATCTGACGTGTATTTATTTTGAAAACTTCCGTCACTTGTGACGGGTGATACGCTAGTAATAGCTTAAAGATCAGCAGTACAAAGTTTCATTATTGTATCTTTTATAGATTTTGAGTTATAATGATTCCTAAATATCATTAAAAATAAGGTAATCATGGATTATTAAACAAAACCACACAAAAATAACTAAACTACAAAAACATTTTTTTTTACTTTTCAGCTGTCAAAACCCAAACGTACCCATACAAAATACAACATAAAAATATCACTTAAATCTGGTTAGAAAAAAATTGACAACCTGTAAAACCCCCTTAATAAAATTATGATGAAATAAGTTTTTTATTAAATAGTATTGCTTTGCATATTAAAGTCTTCGGTTAACTTTGCCGACGGATTGGTGGATAAAACAAATTATTATCAAAATGTATACAACATTTTTCTGGATATGTTTTCTATTAATAGTATTAATACTATTAATATTATTAGTGCTGTAATATATCAGAATGAATGTATTAACCGACGGCTGTTAAAATTTCTCTGAATCATCGCATTTATTATTTTTTAGTTAAGTTAATATTAATGTGTACACTTATTTTAATTACCTCTTACAACACATATACCATCATTTGATGAGCTAGGTTCCGTAAAAGGATACGATAGAAATAATTAATCTTAGTTTTTAAGGCTTTTAAAATGTTAATTTAAAGTAATTTAATTGGAATATTCTAAATTATTCCCTGTTGCTCAATAATTACACTGCTCGTGGACTAAAATACAGTTAAAGTTCGGATTTCGTTATATTAATTTAAATAGTTTATTTGTTAGATCAAAAAGTCTGAAAATAAATCTAAAAAATTATTGTCTGGCCAAATGTTGAGCGGAAACTTTGATTAGTGTTTATCTTTATAAGTGCCATATATATAACGCTATACTATGTTACTAATACATCTGAATGTTTGTTGACAGTACTCAAAGCAATTTATATAGATACATTTAGCTATTGGGTTTTCATTTAGTGTTATGTTTAGCTTCCTATCATCCAAAAGCATTATTATTGAAAAAATAATTTCTTTTACTACATGAATTTATTACAGAAGTTTTGAAATTAGAATATATTTTCTTGTTAATTTGACATGCCATTGTCCGAAGTGTCGGTAAGTATGGCATTGTCCTCCATGTTGGTAAGTATGCCATTGTCCTAAGTTATGGTAAGTATGTTGTTGACCTCCGTGTTGGTAAGTATGTCGTTGTCCCCCGTGTTGGTAAGTATGTCGTTGTCCCCCGTGTTGGTAAGTATGTCGTTGTCCCCCGTGTTGGTAAGTATGTCGTTGTCCCCTGTGTTGGTAAGTATGTCGTTGTCCTCCGTGTTGGTAAGTATGTCGTTGTCCTACGTTTTGGTTAGTATGCCGTTGTCCTCCGTGTTGGTTAGTATGCCGTTGTCCTCCTTGTTGGTTAGTATGCCGTTGTCCTCCGTGTTGGTTAGTATGCCGTTGTCCTCCGTGTTGGTAAGTATGTCGTTGTCCCCTGTGTTGGTAAGTATGTCGTTGTCCCCTGTGTTAGTAAGTATGTCGTTGTCCCCTGTGTTGGTAAGTATGTCGTTGTCCTCCGTGTTGGTAAGTATGTCGTTGTCCCCTGTGTTGGTAAGTATGCCGTTGTCCCGTGTGTTGGTAAGTATGTCGTTGTCCCCCGTGTTGGTAAGTATGTCGTTGTCCAACGATTTGGTTAGTATGCCGTTGTCCTCCGTGTTGGTAAGTATGTCGTTGTCCCCTGTGTTGGTAAGTATGTCGTTGTCCTCCGTGTTGGTACGTATGTCGTTGTCCCCTGTGTTGGTAAGTATGCCGTTGTCCCATGTGTTGGTTAGTATGTCGTTGTCTCCCGTGTTGGTAAGTATGTCGTTGTCCTCCGTGTTGGTAAGTATGTCGTTGTCCTCCGTGTTGGTAAGTATGTCGTTGTCCTACGTGTCGGTTAGTATGTCGTTGTCCTACGTGTCGGTTAGTATGAGTTTGATCCTAAATGTCTCACTTGTGATAACATTTAGAGTAATTAATTTTCAATAGAGCTGAGTTTTGTTCCAGGTTATCATCGGATATATGATTGACGGATGGATGACTGCTCGACAGATAGTAAATTGAAATGACCGTCATTTTTGTTAAAATGATAACATAGTGTATACGGTTTGTGGAAGTTTTTCTGTCAATTTTCAAGTTCCTACAATATTTTTATATATATATCTACGTTAATTTGATCTAAGGTATCTTCAAAAATGTCTTGTTATATTTGGCTTATTTTTAGTCCACCATCTATTTTTCCTGTCATACAAAACAAACGGTGGCTTATTAATACCATATGGTCACGCCGGCTGATTCATAAAATTATTAAATTAGCCTAAATTCTAAAAAATCAAATAAAGGAAATATTGAAATGTTAAAACAGTGCAGATATATTTCTTAAATTATTCCCCGTCTGAAATAGTAAGGAACGTAAAAGGTTTTTAAATGTTTTAAGATACCTTTTTTGTGGCTCTAGGAGAGTAAATAAAATATCAATACTTACATAACATCTTACTGTTCTATAAATCATTAATTAAACTTAAGTATCTATTCTTAAGTATACGATCTTCTGCAGACACACGCGTTCTCTCTGTTCCTACGACACGCACCAAAACATTTGGTGAAAGGTCGTTCTCTTTTTGTGCAGCCAAACAATGGAATACGTAGTATTCAAACAACCAAGTCCTTCAAGACTGCACTTAAGACACATCTTTTCAAAATTTATTTTTAAAATTAATGACACTACATTTCTTGTAAATGATTAACGTAGCTTATGTATAATGTATTTTAATTTTTGTGTTTGTTATGTTTTAAAAGTGAATTTAATACTTATAGGTATGTTATTTATTTCATGTAAAGCGCTGTGAGCCCAGTTCCTTACGGGGATACAGCGCTATATAAATAACCAATTTATTATTATTATTATTATTCACAGCATAATTTTAACTTTTTAAAAATGGGAACGGAAATATATTTTCGAAAGTTAACGAACAAATCTTTATAAATCTTGTTTCTCAGTTTATTATCTTTGCCACATGGACCTTATTCATGTTTTTTGAATCCTTGAGAGCTATATGTACCACGTGATCCACTAGGCACCTTTCAATTATCTGCCTTTAGTTACGGCTGTGTTTGTAAAGAGACTGCGATGAATTGAAAACTTGGTTGGTGGCGACTTCTATGCATTTCCTGTAAGGGGATTATTTTTGAATATCAGGAAGAAGATAGCTCGACAGCAAATTAAGTAATAGCCTGTACTTGAAACTTATATAATCAGCCCTTAAGGATTTAGTTAAAAAGGTGATTCAAAACGGAATTCTGCTAACTAGCTGAAGTTCAACCAGGTATGTTGTCCTATAGCCAAAAGCGTTTCTTTTATATGGTCAAGTTTTTGTTTTTTTTTAATCATAAAGATTTTCTAAATTACTTTAATAACATTTACATAAACTGTAACTATTTAGGGAAATTACTAACTAAATCTTACATTAAAATAGTTGATGAACGAAACGGTGCAATTAGCTTTTACGATTTGAAGAGTAAAATGTGTTTCTCAAGTTGTACGAAATGTCTGTATAGCGCAGTGTACGAAACAATTAAATAAATGTAAGCTTAATATCTTTATTTTTCTCCAGCAACTACTCCACTAACTTTTTTCGCCCTAAAACACATTGTTACTTTACGCCGCAACACTTGCAGATACCTGTACAATAGTTTTTACATTTCCATAGAAGGAAAGCATATTTAATACGTGCAAACGCACCTGTTAAATCATTTCTGATCCAGAGCAGATTTGAAAATATTGAGTATGTTACAGTTGTGTTGCACATAGAAGTGTAAATTGATATTCAATGTTTAGTGTTTATTTCATATTAAAATTAAACACTTAACCACACACTATTTCGTATCGTTTAAACTTTATTTTAAGTAAAAATATTATAGGATAAATTGAGAATTTAATCAGGATAACGAATTGTTAAACCTGTGATGCATTCTTCATTGTGCGTAACTCGCATCAATTTAGTAACTCCTTAAAATATCTAAAATGGACTTTAAAAAGTATTCAATAAAAAAAAATGTATTTTTTGAATTAGAAAAACACTTTTAGTATCTTTTTGTAAATTTGTCTTGTCTCATTTAAAGAACAC
Organism: Ampullaceana balthica; assembly: GCA_944989445.1. Taxonomy (NCBI): domain Eukaryota; kingdom Metazoa; phylum Mollusca; class Gastropoda; family Lymnaeidae; genus Ampullaceana; species Ampullaceana balthica. The sequence goes on along the minus strand of CALYLW010000448.1, from coordinate 662,896 downwards.
TGTGCATATTAATAAATCCTAGCTAAAAAGTTATATACTCTTGTTTAATTTGAAAGAAATATTATGATTTTTTAAAATTATTAAACACCGCTAACGATAATGTCATTCCTTGCCAATTCCGTTTAATGCATACCAGTTACCTCAGTTCCATGTGAATGATTGTTCAACTCAGCTGGATATAATGTCAATTAGACCCGTTCATAACTTGAACCAATTAATGTCAACACACTTGTCTTTTTGCGTTATGTGAATTACTAGTTTTCGTTACTGCCTTTGAGATGTTCAGTTTAATAAAGTCATAGATTTTAATTTCTGGCTTTAATCGAAATTAATTATTAATTTATGAAATGAATCGTTAGTTTTTCAAAAGTTAACGATTAAATTTAAATCCATAATTATCAGCCATAACATATCTATATATATACACACAATTAAATACAATAATTTTGAAACGCTTAAAATATTTGCCTAACTGCTAGAATAAGGAAATGTCGACGTATACAACTTAAAAGACGCCGCTTTGTGTACTAGCTCATCTCATCGCATTTGTTTACATACCTGTTTTATCATAATTTGTTTACAGGACTTATTTTTATTTTAACATTTTCGTAGCATAAATTACGAATTTTCTATGTGTGTGCCGGTATTTCATTCGAATTATAATTTTAGTATTTTATAAGTTGTTTTGTCAGGTAAATTTTCTAACGGTATATAATTCCGTGATGATTACCTTCCATTTTCTAAAGTATTAAGTTATGTTTTTCATTTAATTTACAGCGACAATGGCTACGTTACCATATCATTCCACCTGCATCACTATTGCCATCTTTCTTTTGCTCTTCAGTTATAGTAAGGGTAAGATTTACATTTTATCTTGATGTGTGTGATGTTAAGAAGATAATTCACAATGCACTTATATCTATAAATGATAGTTACTTATATACTGAAACAGATTAATATGTGAATTATTAGCATGCTTAAATATGTTTTATATTTATGGAATAAAGTAAAGTTAAGATTAATGATATAATTAAAATTCCAGCAGAGTAGAAAATGTGATCCAAATGTTTCGTATGGTTACAGTTTGATGGATGGATTAGGTAATATTGTTTTAACTTGAAAATTGTTACGTTTTTACATCATTTTCACTCTGCTAATCCCATTGTCATTAACTTAGAAAGAATCTCAGTGTCGATTTAAAGAGGGGGTGTTGCGTTTTTGATTAGTTAATTTTAATAAACATTTTTATTTAAAATTGATTTCTTTTCTTTTTAAAAACTATACCCTTTTTTAGGTAACTAAATAACTTGTCCGTTTCTTATAAACAGACACGCATGGCCAGTCTCTCTATCTGAGCTCCGTTGAAAGAGGTTCTAGTTGTTCAAGTGACCTAAGACAATTGTTTGACTTTTATATCTTTCGAGGACTCCTTATCATCACAGGTGGATATCTGTCAAATGTTGTCGACTTTCAAATTCAGACAAAACAGTCGATACATTTTACTTCTGTGAGTTATTTCAATTTTTATGCGTTTACCTGAATTTTATTGTCAAATTTTGACAATGCTTTAAACATTTTGTTCTCTATTAACTTAAAATATCACTTTTATTTATTATAACATTACATTAACATCAGAGTTTTACTAACAAGTCTTACACATTATGGCATTTAAGTTGAGTTTATTAAGTTAAAAGCAAGCCAAAGAAAATATATAAATTTTATTACAATAATTATTACGCACACCAGTAATTCAGATAACTGTGAACGCGACGGTAGTTTAAAACGTATTATTTGATAAAAGAATAGTAAAAATAACTCTTTAAAAACATTGCACTTTGAACTTGAAAATCACTTAAGAAAAGTAATTCTATTTATTGTATGTTAATAAAACTGATATACTATTGAAAATAAAAACTATATTTTTCAGTTATGCTCAATAAAGTTAACATCTTGCCCAAGTCAAAGCTTTGGAAATTGTTACTGTGCTGAAAAAAATGGAGATATATTTAGAATAGTTTTGAACAAAACAGCAATAAATGATGACAGTGAAGCAGGCGTTCGCATCCAATGGAGAGATAGTACAGGGAGAATGGTTGTTAGCAACGTGCAGCAAGTACCCAGAGTATATGGTAAATACAACATGCATTGATGCTTATGATTATGTTCATACAAGAAATAAGTTTTTAAATAATACTTTAACGACAACGTATTTTATCAAACTAAATAAAACTCACTGGAAGTCTTGTCACATCAGTTCATTGATGTGCTACACAACATGTTACCTCTCTTATAAGATTATTGATACTTTTTTTATTTTACACAAAAGCTATTTTTGTTTAGTGTTTTCTGCAATTTTTAATTAGTATGATGTTTGATGTTTATTTTAAGAACATAACACATGGAAGTAAGTAAAGGCCCACCACTCCATTAGTTTATATCTTGTTTGCCTTGATTTAAATTATGGTTACATGAATTCGACTTTTTGTTTATGTGTCTACATATTAGAAAAAAATATATTGCATTTTCTAAAAAAAATAGTTATAGATATAATATTTTACACATACATATGTTCACAGTGAAACCTATCCTTTTGTAGATACAAATTTAGCTACTACAAATTTAAACGATGATCTACTTCTTCGGTGTCAAGTAACGCTTACACAAGGAACAGTGATTGAATTACAATGTCAAAATTCACCAAGTCCTTGTGACGCCAGCATTGCCATAGACAACACAGTTGTTGCTAACATTCAACACAATCAAACCTACACAGTGGCCAGAAATTATTATGAAATACACAAGCTGGAAATTTCAGTTTCAATTTGTAGACGTTTGTTTTATTCTAGTACCTGCGGAAACTTTACAGGTAAGCATCTCTTTTTAAAATGTGTCAAGTTTACTACGAGTCTATTATGGCGAGTTCATACTACGTTTTGATTTATGTAAAAAGCAGAAGGGCAGATATATTTTCACCTGATGACAACCCACATTAAGTTAAATTGGTATAGTTTGGAAAACAGTTTATTCTGTGTTGGCTTTACACATAAATCCACTCACTCTTTCATTCCAATTTATGTGTTAAGCTACCTAGTGCAAGCTATATGCCATGGGGACGGACCGGGGTGGGGGTGATGCACAATAATAATAATACAGTATAGGTTAATCTAATAACTTTTTCATGATTTCAAAAAACAGAGACGATAATACTTTAAAAAGAAAATTAAATGAGTATGTGAAAACGGTAAAATCCAATGTTGAAAATAATCACATATCCAATGTCTCAATTTAATTGTGTTATTCAGTAATACTTTATTTAACACATTTTTGAACATATAAAGGATTACATTTTTGCTAATTATTAACATGAAGTACGGTTGTTATATGAGCGCTACCACGAAGAAGAGCAAAGAGAAGATAACTCTTTTATATTAATACAATTTTAATGGAATATGTTAATGTTAATTATTGCTTTGCCCGAATCAAGGTCTGCGGTTACTTTTACGGGCTGATTGGTTGAGAGAAAAAAAACACATATTATCAAAATTTATTCAACACTGTTCTTGAAATGTTTTCTATTCATTGAGTCATACTACATCATAATGCATTTATTAACTGACGGCCGTTGAAACTTCTCGGAATCATCGCATTTATTAATTTTTAAGTAAAGTTAATAGTAATTTGCACACTTTTTTGTGTAAAATTTATGAGAAATTCTCAAATCAAGGATACCTGAGCACTAATTAATCTTATTTTTAAATCATTTGTAAATTTTAATTTAAAAAAAAATTACTTGGAATATTGTTAATTATATTCCTTGTCGCTCAATAATTATACTGCTCGTGGACTAAAGAGATTTTTAATTCTGGATTTCGTAACATTGATTTAAATAGTTCAATAGTTGGATTAAATAATCAGAAGAAAATCTATTGATTAATGTTTAGCGGAAATTGTATATGGTGTTTATCTTTCTAAATGTAATGCAGTGCTACATATGTAAAACCATAACATGTTACTGTTACTAATACATCAAAAATGTTTGTTGATATTACTAAAAGCAATGTTGTGTATCAACTTGCGTATTTGGGTTTCGGTTTTGTATTAAGTTTTGTTGACTATCATCGAAAGTAATTATTATTGAAGAAGATATTTTAAAACTAAGACATTCTTTTACTACAAGAATTTATTATGAAGTGGTGAAATTATAATTTATTTCCACTTTCATTTGATATGCCGTGCTCTGAAGTGTCGGTAAGTATTATTTTGATCATGAATGTCTCACTTTTGATACAATTTAGGGTAATTAATTGTCAATGGATGCTTAGTTTGATTCCAGGCTATCACCGGATATTTGATGGACTTGTGGATGACTGCTCGACTGATAGTAAATCGAAATGAACGTCAATTTTGTTAGCATGATGATGTAGAGTATTCGGCTTTGGCTAATGTTTCTGTCAATTTTCAAGTTCTTACAATATTTTAATGTAATTTTTATAGTTCTGCATTTTTATATAAGGCATCTTTAAAATCCGACAAATTAATTAAATTATTGATTTAACTAAAACATAAAATAAAGGAGCATTAAAATATAAAAAAATATACATTCATTTGTTAAATTATTTCCAAATAGAAAAAATGATTATAAAGTTGTTTACGTTACATTTTTTTGTCACACTATGAGAGTAAATAGAATAGATATACTTCCTAACATTTGACTGTTCTAAAATGATATATTAAACTTAAGTATCCATATAGAGCAAAAAAATGTAATTTCTCTTAAATTAGAAGTGACAAATAATACATAGGAATTCTCAAACCTTAAGGATCTTGCAATTCTTTAATTTAAAAAAAAAGTCTTTTGTTTTTGTTAACCAATGATGTTATTTTCTAAAAAATAATAATACTTTTTTTTTACTTTCGTGTTACAGAACTTTTTGAAAGTAATTAAAAGTAGTTCTGAAGCTATCCAATGATAATTCTAAAGTGCCTTAAGTTGTTGATTTTGAATTAATTAACATTGTTAATAATACATAAGTTTGACACATAATTAAAGCTTACGTATGTTATTTTTAAAAGTCTTCAGCCCAAAAAAGTGGTAAGTAATTTTAATATTTTATGGAGTTTTAAATTACTGTTGATACATTTTTTGTTCAAAGCTTTCAAGTAAGGTCATTTAGTGAAAATAATTCCACACCATCTGGACTTGCAACGGTGTTTAACAGCGATGCGATACTCATTGCCATGACCCCAAGAACTAGCAAATATACCCATATTTTTTTTTCTTTTACAAAATTTTTTATTAGTTCTTTTTTTCCAAACAAAATAATACAAAATCAATATTTCCGTTTCTAGAATCTCTCTACACTATCTAAGCTCATGAAACTTAGGTATCATCACACTTTTTGGCTAATAGATAATTTATTATAAATTACTTAAATAACTAATACACGTCCATTGTGGCATCATTAAGATTTCTATTGGGTATATATCAGAAAACAAAAGCATATATATATATATATATATAGGCGAAACAACCATGTGCAAATAAGCCTGACGAATGACACTCGCTGGCGAAGGTCGACAAATCAAAGGTGTAAAGCGTGGTGGGATGAAAAGGAAAAAAAAAGTGGGGGGGGGTTGGTTGGTGGCAAAAAAGCTTCTTGCATTCTCTTGCAAATTTGGCCATTTAGTTAACTTTTTCCTTCACATAAGAACGTGTAGTGGTTATTACGTCCACCTTGCACGCGGAAAGTCCTGGAATCAAACCCAGCGAGTACATTTTTCGTTTTTAATTTTTAAAAATGTTTGTTTCTACCCGTAATTTTATCCCTTTTTCCAACATGACTAACGCTGTTAAAAAATAATCAAAATTAGAAAGCGATAATCGGTTTTACATTTCGAAAACCGATACTCAAATTTGATAAGGCTGAATTTATGAAGTGAAATCCTGCCGGACCCAAATTCGGAGCCGGAATGTTAAAATATAGCCGGATTCCGGATTTGCCGGAGCTATTGCATTTATATATATTATTGTAAACCCGCCAGCCAGATTTGGCCGGATTTATGAAGCGAATTTCTGTCGGAGCCGGATTTTTAAATATGGCCGGATTCCAGATTTGCCCGAGCCGCAGTCATAATTGGTAAACCCCTAATTTCTTTGAAGTCAGCTTTAAAACAATAATCGGTTTAAAATCGGAGTTACATAATCAATAATCAATTTGCCAAAAAAAAAGAAATTAACAACCCTGAACATGAATAACCCTCGCTGACCCTCAAATTTTATGTTTAAGGGATATAGTAATAAAGGGTTGGGGCTGGGTAACAGCAACATCAGTGCGCATGTCTCCACGTCTACCCACCGTGGATAGTATCTTGTTTCATTTTTTTGGATACAGAATTCTTATTGTATTTTTCACTTCAGTGTTAAGACTGCTGTTATGGATATGGGATGAGGCTGACCTTTCACCTTGTGGTTTAGTCAACCTGTTGTCATCCAAAAAGATGTTTACAGTGCAATATGACAAACTGCAGCACGAATCAAACTCTTTTCATTTTAATAGAGATAAATAATTATATTTTTAGGTTAATTCATTTTAAAAAGTTTAGTAAAGTATTTTAATTCATACAAGTTTTATAAATGTATCAAATGATTTTTTACAGTTACAATTATTATATATGTTTACAGGCTAAGTGTCAAATTCAGGCATTCTATAGAATGCCTAGGTAATGTATAGAATGCCTGATGGTTTCAGGCAAAGTATGAAATGATTGCTATTTCATACATTGCCTAAAAGTTATATAGAATGCTGAATTGCCGTCCGGCAAAGTATGTAATTGGCATACCCCCGGCCATTTTCCCAGCCACTGATGTTGGCGGTGGCACTTTGGTCGTTGTTTGATGATGACGATCGAAGCCTGTAAGCGTTAAAAATTACTGTAAGACAGCGTTTAGCTGGTACGAGGTGCCACTACCAAATCACATACTATACCGTCAAAATTCTTCTCATAACATCAGTTCATAGTATCCGGCTGAGATTCGACACACGTTCTCCCATAACGTTTGCCCTTGGATTGCTATGTGACCATGTCTGAAGAGAATGCAAAGCTAGGACAAATATCACGCCGTATTGACATGCAACGTCGGTTCTACGATGAGTTATATAAAAGAAGAGCCAATGCTGCTAAAAACAGCGTTTTTTAAAAAAACTGAAACTGTTACTAAAATTTGGTGGATGATGTGAAAATGGCTAGGACCACCATTAAGCAAGAATCACGGGACTATTGGCTGTTTAAACACTGTGATGTCATGATAGTGGAAAATAATAGTAAGTTGTCCTACCTTGTTAAAGAAGGCGTGAGTGCCATTTTGTTTTACGTTGTGGACTCCGAGACATTGACGTACTTCATAAAGCCCATTAGGCCATTGGTTAAGGAGGACGGGACAGAATGTTGAAAGAAATTTCACCAAAATACAAGAACGCTACCCGTCATGATATGGAACTGTGTATTAACCTTAGTGAACGTTGCCAGCAAAAAAAAATAAGGCGTCCAAAAAGTCAATGTGGTCAAGCCAATTGCGTTTTCTGAATTCAACTCTAGGTTTCAGGTCGATCGCATCGACTTTCAATCACATCCTGATGGGGAATACAAGTTTATACTAGTGTATCAATATCACCAAGATGTGGAATCAGAGTAAGACCTCGAAAAAATAATACAGAGCGTACCTCATGTGCTTTATTTTGTATTAAGTCCACTTNTAAAATACGTAATTATCAATAAAGACTTTTGTTATGCTCTTTTTACACTTTGACTAAACGAAATCCGGCAATCTATAGAATTTACAAATTTCATACTTTGCCTGAAACCATCAGGCATTTTATACATTGCCTAGACATTCTATAGAATGCCTGATTTCACACATTGCCTGTAACATATATAGCAAACTCAAATTTATTTTATGTGACAGGCTAAGGTGCTTAATTGGTAAATAGAATCAAACTTTTTTAAAAGCATTAAATAATTACTGTACATTTTACAAATTTTTAAATGTTAGCCAAATATTACCTAGTAATAAATATATTTTCTTTTTCTAATACAGTAGTTACGCTTTGGTGACAGAAAAAAATGAAATAAATATGATGTCTCCAAATCTGCATAAATATTTATGAAAGTCATGAGGGCTTTAAACTGAAAGAAGTAAATGTTTACGTGGAGGTAAGCTAATGAAAATGGCATAATGATGGTTTAAAAAAGCGTATGTATGTTACTGGTGGCTGATCTCTATATAAATTAGTTTAAAATGTTGTTATTAATTTGTATTATTGTTCCAGTGATCCCATATAAACATAAACTTAAACACATTTTATCTATATCCCAAATCTTATTGGGGATATGAGATGATGACAAATTGTTTATTGCACATTCATACTATTTCGTTTTTCATAACAGATGGGTCTTATTTTGTCTTATCCATACATACTCTCCTTCTACACAGAAGATTAATGCCAGTTTGTTGGCAAATGACGCAGCGTTTACAGGCCAAAGCTATGGGGATTGCACTCATTACCCAGCCAACTTTGTTACCTAAAAAGTATTAGATAACCATTCGGAGTTGGGTCGATTCAGCAGGGGCACCATTGGCCGCGGCAACAAATCCCTGCCTACTCGAACCCTTGACCTTCGGTACGCCAGCCAAGCGCGCACGCCACTCGACCACCGTGCCCATTATTCTTAGTTTGGAATCATGTTTTAAAACGCAGGACAGAAGTGCATACGTACAAACTTGATTAACTTTAGACACACACAGTTGAAGTTGTGGAACTTTTTTACTAAAAGACACTTAAATAGTTTACTTCCCAGTATATATAACATTCAATACAAGTACTGCATCATCAACACACAATATGTCACATATAAGGGTATTATAAAACAAGACAATAGTGCTTACGGCTATGGTTTTATACAAATAATTAATAATATGTTTTAAACTTCTATACAAGATTTAAGTTTGAAAAAAAATAAAAGAGTTATTTTTTTTCTTAGATTTCTGTAAATCATATTATAAATCAGACGTATGTTTAAGCGAATGATTTTGTTTTACTTAAGGAATAATAATTTTAGGGAAATACGTTAGAAAACAAGTTACTACAAATATGAAAAGTAAACAAATAAGACTTTTTTCTAAATCAGTATGTCTTACAATAATTTCACCTCACATCAAAAAAGCAATATTTAAGGGATTGCATTTCATTGTTACATTATATTTCAAAATACTTAGATACACTATCTTTTATAATGAATATTATACTTAAATCTTTAACCAAACCATGAAAAATATTTCAAAACTACATTTGAATTTAAAAATCAGTGAATATAATTATTATAAGTTTCTCCGGACATCAAGAATAGTGTAACTTAAATTTAGTTTTCTCTAAAAAAAACCGGTCAGAAATAAAAAATGCTAGTAAGGAGTACAAGTCAAATATTGAAAGTCATAAAAGTTGTTGTTAACAAGTGAACGTGTATAAATAATTATCTTGCCTATTTTTTAACGGTAAGAAAATAAATGAAAGTAAAATCTAAATTTCGTTTTTGAAACCATCCTTCCACCTAAGTATAAACAAAAAATTTATATAATACTTTCCGTAAATTTTAAAATCCCTAACTAGGTATATACATTTCTTAAGAAATATTTTCTCCTATTGTTTTATTTAGGCTAACTAGGAACTATACAATCACTATAAAAAAGTGTAATCATGTTCACGGAGTTACCAACATTTTGATAAAGATGCTAAACATTGATTTCGAAGATATTGCATATAACTTATTTTAATTTCTTTGTTTATATTTTTTTTAAATTCAGTCAGTCTCTTTATATTTACATGCGTAACTGTTGTCATAAGTTTGAATCTACAATTATTATCTGTGTTATAGTAAAGTTTTACTTTGTTAATCAATTATTGTAAATTTAACTTTATTTCTACTGTCTGAAATGAATAGAAACGTTGTTTGACAAGAAACAATTTGACTAAATTAATGAAATCATTAAAATAAAAGACATAGTTTTAAAATAAAATGATGAGGTTATTACAAATTTAGAATGTCTGTTTATAAATTTAAGAAGTTATATAATTTTAAGAATGTGTATCAAAATGAAGAATATTGTATTTAAAATGAAATATATTGTAACAACATTTACTGTGTTGTATTATTAGAAATTGATTTTATGGAAAACTTTAAAATGGTATTAACATATGCCAATGACGCATCAAACATTGAAGAGTTTGTATGAAAATATAAGAAGTGCATTTAAAGAAAACTGTTATATCAAAATTTCATGTATTGTATGTTCTTGTCAGAATTTGTAAAAAAATGTAAGAATATGTAAATGAATGTAAGAGAGGTTTGTATATTATGATATAAAGTTTGTAACTATTACATATTGACAGGAAAATCAATGAAATGAAACATGAATATTATCATGATTTTTAAAAACTCAAGCTGTCATAACTAATTTTTTATTTGAACTGATAAATCGTAAGTGTCTTTAATTTGATCAATTTAGTAATACCTATAGGTTATTTATGCTTCAGATGTTTCTTGTAAATCCTCGAGGACTATGAATGCTTGATTATGTTCATATTCGGTTTTGTTTAGGTTTTTGAGACGTGTCAGATATTTGTACATCATCGTCATCAATCTCCCAATAGTGGTGATATTCTGATTGTGCATCAGTGTTATCCTCTGTTGAGTACAAGCTAATGCCATTTTTATATATTTATAGGTAATGCTTTAAATAAGTATTGCATCGTACTACAATCATTTGGACGTCATCTCTAAAATAATTATAAACAATCATGCAGACGTCAACTCTAACACAATTACACAGACATGCAGACGTAACCTATAGCATAATTAAACATAGTCAGGCAAACTTAAACGAAAACATAATTGAACACAGTCAGGCAAACATAAAATATAACATAATTAAATACATTCTTTCCGACGTTTTTTTACTTATTAAACTTATAAAGGATTTTGTACCAACAACATAATTGCTTCGTCAATAAAACTACATTTTTTTCAAAATAATTAGACTAAATCTCCCAATCTAATAAATATTTTATCTCGTTCATAAAATCCGCGTACTAATTGGTTATCGTTCTGCTTTTTTTTTAAATTAAAAAAAATACATGTAACTAACCATCGCTAAGTTCTGATTTGGTTTTGTCATCTTTTTTGAATGCTTGCATAGTGATATGGGTTTGAATAAATCCTCCAAGAATATTGCTAATTGAAGAATTAGAATCTGTCGTCGTTTCTCTCTCACTTCCAATGACACCAACTTCAGTGACATGGTCAGTAGCGTTCTTAGATTTCTCATATGGATGATTGTCTCTGAGCGCTGGGAAAGAAAAATAAGACACGCTGTATGAATAAGTTGATAAAAGACACACAAAAACGTTAGTGAACAAATAAGAGCAAATCATTGTTCACAAAATATTTATTAATACTGTCCTTTTAATATAAAATGGTATTAGCGGCTTGCACAAAAGTAAAATTATTTATTGAAAGAGTAATCGTTAAAACCGTGAATTGAAAGGTTAAACAAATATCTCAATAGAAAATTTGATGACTTACCACCAATATATATAATTATTTTATTTTATTGCTTAAATTTACTTCAAAGTATTAATATTATTTGACAGTTTTATTTCTTACCTTCAAGATTTGAATAGTTTTGCAATACTCTGTAAGTGTAAACACATAATTATGTTAACCGTTTGATAACATGTTGTTCAAACTTATTGATGGCACAAGAGGAAGTAAAAAAACTTTTAAAAAAAAATAAATATAGTTTTAACTCTAACCTAAGTAAAATATTGTGAAAGCTTATCTTTGAAATACATAATATCCTTTAACAAATAACAAAATTGAAAATAATTTTAAAATATAATTAACTTTTAATTTCAAATAAATAAATACTTTATTTGTTTATGTCTTTCTAATGAATTAGACAGTTGAAAATTTAAACTCACATTGCATTGAATTTTTTGTTCCCTGAAAAAGACAAAAATAATATTTACATCACGTATAAAGCAAAGCTATCGTATGTACATTGACTTGTGAAATTATAGCTTGTAACTAACCATGGCTTAGGCCTGCTTTTGTTTTGTCATCTTCTTTGGATGCTTCATGTCTGCTATTGTGTTGAAGAAATCTTTCAGGAATATTGTTATGTGAAGACTTTGAATCTGTCTCCGTTTCCCTATCACTTGCAATGACACCAACTTCAGAAGGTATCACAGGATGGCTGTCTCTAATTGCTAGGAAAGAAAAAAAACATGCATGCTCAACATACATAATTTGCAATGTATGTCACGTCCGTCACGTCCTGTCTGTGAAGGTACTAATTTTAGAAAGCAGCGCACCAACTTACTGCAACACAAATAACCCTTTTCGAATATTCCCCATAATATTGTATAATAAGAAAATACATGAATAAAATTAAAATAAATAAAATTTAAAATACATACAATAAACGAAAGTTCTTTATTACATTTTTTTTTATTCTGATGTGCATTTTTTTTCAAAATAAATGGATTTCACCTGAAATATATTTTATTTTGTAAACTTTCGTCATTTTTGACAGGTAATACACTAGTTATAAGATAAAAGACACAGACATACTGTATAAACAAATAAGAGGTGCAAAGTATATTTAATTACTTTGGAAAAATTATTGTGAAAGCTTTAAATTAAGTTTTATATTTAAAAAAAAATAAACAATTTCTGTTTTAAATCACAAGAGAAATTTTAGTTTACTTACCATCATATTAAAAATAAAAATAAAACAATTTTTACAAAATTTGTTTTCATAATTTGTTCAAATTAACAATGCTATTTAAACATTTTCATTTCTTACCTTTAATTCTTGCATTGTTTTGAGTTACGCTGGAATTATAACACGTAATTTTGTTAAGCTATTGAAAAAATATATGAAAAAAAAGTTTCAAAACAAAACGTGTATTGACATATCAATATATATATATGATTTCCCACAAAACGAGTATGTGCGCGTAGTGGGATGAAAAGGGAAAAAGGGGGAGGGAGCAACAATGCTTCTTGCGTTCATTTGCGTTCGTCCTGCTGAGACAAACAGACCATTTGTAGATGTGTGGTTATTGCGTCCGCCTTGCACGAGTAAAGTCCTGAGTTAAAATACCAGCGGGAACTTTAAAACTAAAACAAAATATTTTTTAAAAATGTTTGATTATGTCCCGTTCCTTTTTTTCCCTTTTTTGCGAACATGACTAACACTCGCTAGGGTCAGCCAATCACATAGTATGGTTGGCAAGGGATTGTAATAAAGGGTGTGGGGGGAAGGTAACAACAGTGCTCTTGTCTCCACATATACTCAGTTTTCTTCGTGACATCTCGCTGCTGTTTGTGTCCGTGTCTCCCCCCTTCCCATTTTTGCACTATCTTTGCTTAGCAAGTCTGCTTCGTATATTATGCCACGGGTCGTATCTAGTTTCGAAATATTTCTTGTCATTTTTTGGTAACTATTATTTGACCTTAAGTGTTGTTTTTTATTTCATAATGTTTATGTTTTTCAAATGCATTATACAAAGACTGAAATTTTACTATATGCACAACTCACTTTGTATTGGCTTGCCTGGGCGCTGAAAATAAAACAAAAATATGAATTACATAATGTATGAAGCAAAAATTATTTATAATTATATAAATATATTAAACTATATATTTACAGATTTTTCTAGATTCAAAATTGATATAATTAAATATAAAAAAAAACATAATATATGATTAATCAAAGACTAAAAAACTTTCATTAATAGAACTGTTATAAAATATCTGATGTAATATTTAAAATAAACTAATTGATTTTAAACAAATTTATTTTTTAAAAAAAATATGTTTGTTATTTAGACATTTTTCATACTTACTTAAATAAGTACCATTAAAAATTTAAAGTCGTTAAATAAAATTAAATTCATACCAAAATTATCCCACCGTTTTCAGTACGTGGACATTTATACAGCAGGAAATTATTCTAACAGAAGATTACTCATTAATACAACATAATATTCTCTAAAACAACATATTCATTGATACACCAGGACATTCTCCTCAAATAATATTACGAATTATAGCAACGGATATTATCTGAAAAAAAAATTACTTATACTACTGATACAACAAGATGTTCTCTTAAGAGAACAATTATCATTGTTGCAACAGACATACTCCTATAAGAACATTACTCATTGAAACAATATGACATTCTACTAAGAGAAGATCGCACACATTGATCGCTTCATGTTGACAGTTTTACATATCATGGATCAAACAACTCGAGCTTCCTCTCAAAACTGAAAGTAAAAACTAAGCTTCAGGTATAACACGCCTGCGTACTGAGCACACTCATCTATGGATGCGAGTCTTGGACAACTTACACTAGGCACGATAGGAGGTAAAATAGCCTCCACTTCAGATCCTGCGCAGCATCCTAGATATCAAATAGAAAGATATAGTCCAAGACATTGAGGTCCTGGCTCAATCAAGCAGGAGTCGCATCCAAGTCATATTAAGTCAAAGGCATCTGCGATGACTTGGACACGTCGAGAGAATGCTAACTGGTGACATACTCAAGGACGTGATGATCGGTTGTGTCGAGGTGAGAATCCCTGACTGTGCGGCATTGAGGCGTGAGAGGGGAGAATACGGTGTGGTTAGAAATGGGATACTTTGAAGGCGGAGGTCAGTGGTCAGTAGTTAGCGTGGGCTGTTCTGTGCATGTCTTCTTTGGCTAAGTATGTTAGCAGAATCCTTGAACCGATGGGCTTATACATGTAGTGTTTTTTATTGCTAATAAACTCAGAATTAGTAGTGATATTAATTTGTTCTTGGGTGTGTGACTGTGTTTTCGTTCACCACCTAACCCCTAGACAACGAGGCCACACATTAGGGGACACGTACACGGATAATGAATTTTGAGGAAATTTGTTTTCTTAACCTTACAGTTCCGCAAATAAGAAAATCCATATGACTTCTTGAGACAAGATCTAGTTTTTCTAAACTTACATTGTTCTAGCGTCTAGAAAAACATGACCGGTCTAAGACTTTAGGTCAATAACACTGGTCAACTCGGGCCTGAGTTGGATTAAATAACTAAACTATGTTTTAAGCAGTGCTCAATGCATGACATTTGTTGATTGGGGGTTTGCACATACCAGACAGACTTTAAAGTAGCAGATTGTTCACTCAACGTTTCAACAGCGACAATCATGTACTTTGGCCAATGGAGGTCTTTTGGACATCACTTTGTCTAAATGTAACTTCATTCAAATATTTTATGGAACTTTGAAAATTCTGACGGAGAATGACCTTTCGCCACAAGTTTTAGTTCGTGTCTTAGGGACACAGAGAATTCGCGTGTCTGCAGAAAAACGTAGCTTATGAATTGGTGAGTAGACCGACATAATTTCACTAAGTTAGGAAGCGCATGAGTCAGAAAAGAAGTTGTGACAGAGAGCATCCAGTTTGTAATCAATTCGGGCTTGTATAGGTAGCCAATGAAGTGAGTAAAGTAGCGGAGTAACATGGTCATGTTTTTTTTTACCTTCGAAATAATCTGACAGCTAAATTTTGAAATTTCTGTAGTTGTTCAATGCATTGTTTTAGCGCACCTGACAGAAGAGAGTTGCAATAATCAATACGAGCTAGTACAAGAGCACAGACTCGAGTTTTTGTTGCACTAACTGTTAAGTAATGACAGAATGAGCTGGTCTGACGAATGGTAGTATAGGCAGAGCAACAGATGTGTTTGATGAAGTAAGGGATATTCCTGATAAAATTAAATTAATTTTGACTGGAGTCATGGCTAAGTGCACTATGGGAAACATTTCTGTCAATACTGTAGATGCTGACAAAAATAAATGAAGAACAGAAACAAAGGAAGAAATAACACATCTTCAAAGACTAGAGGTCAAAATTCAAAAAGTAATAGACAAGTTAAATCATGACTTGGAAGACAGTTATAAGCTCATTAGCATACTAAGAATTGAGTTGGCCGTTAAAGAGAAGGAAATAAAAACAAAACAGAAAAAGATATTAAGTGAACTTGAATCAACATTGTGCAGGGTACAAAGTAAACTAACAGAGCTGGAAAGGGAAGGAAAAGAGAACAAAACCAAGCTAGAAAAAATGGAAGTTCAGTCGGTGAACTTAAAATTGAAAATGGCCAAAATGGACAAGCTTTTAGCTAAAAGAGATACAGAAAATTATATCTTGCTCAAAATAATCAGGCACAAAATTGAAAAACTGGCAGACATGGATGTATACCTAAACACTACAAGCCAAATCACAGCAGTTTGGAGTAAAACTGTAGCTGAAAAAAAAGAACTATTTGGAAAATTACAGAAGGAACTAAGAGAAAAAAGATGCAGCCGACATAGGTATTAAAGAAATACTTACTTGGAGAGAAGAGGAGAATTATGAGTTAATACGAAACTTAACACTTAGGGAAGAAGACATTGGTGAATTGTGGATAATTATAATAGAACAAGAACAGAACATTTGGAGAATTAGAGTAGAAAAATACGGAACATTTTGCTGAGTTGAATCTGATGTTAACAAAACAAAATGCAGAGATTGATGGTATGTTGCATGAAAAGACAAAGGTGCTAAACAGGGCTGCTGGAAAGGATGATGCAATTGTGAGCTTTATAAATTTCTAAGAGAGAAGAAGAAACATGGAGTTGAAAATCAACAAGCAGTCGGAAAAACCGAAGTTGACATGTCAATTTGCACGACAAGACTAGCCAGCTGTAAATAGACAATCAAACACATAAATTCACAAAAGCCACCATATATGGATCAAAATCAGTTCAGATTCTCTTCCGCTGATGGTCACCGGACGGGATTGAAAAGATGGTGAGTAGAGGAGATGAACTGGGGGGATAACTGATGCACGACATGTAGAAACAGTGGGGAAGGGTGTAAGATGGAGTAGTCAAAGAAATACAAGGGGATTCTTTGAGTTTCATAATACAGATGGCAGAGTTGGTACATTTCGGTCGAATTACGGCGACCAGAAGACAAAGTTGGGCATTGGGTTTCCGTTACTAGGAATGTTTTTTATGATTATTAGGTGCCTCAGGATAATATGGATGTTTTTTGTGGGTGACTGTTGTGGTCCTCACATATAATTATGTATACTAAGTGCAACTTAACAATCTTGATAGGTCAAGAAGGTAAGTTTGAATGGGATCAGGGTAATAGCGACACGAGGTGCAGAATTAATAGAGTACTTTGGGATGGCACACGTAAGTTGGGTTTTGAAAATATCGTTATTTGTAGTCCTTAGAAAGGTTGTTTTTTTTGTTGGTCAGGAGAGAGAACAGAAATATACCCCATGTGCACATTCGTTTAGGATTTGTATCGCGTTTATTTTTATTGATTTGTATAGCATATAAGTATTTGACTTTGTAACTTGTTCTTTGTTATGATAACTTTATAATAATATTAACTAACTAAAGTATATGGATTGAGAGAGGCAAGAAAGGCGTGACCGTTCAATCTAGGAAACTCAATGGAATTAGCTAAACATTTGATTCATTTTACCATTGATATTACTAATATTATTATTATTATTATCCCATTTTAAATGCTGTGTTGTGTAATTGTGTAAGGTATTTTCTGTACGTTTGTTTAATTGGGAGTCTACACCTCAGCGATATATAGCCATAAGAACGGTTTCAATCTTTGGATGAAACCTAAAAAGAAAGGAGGGGGTATGTGGAGGTGAGAATTCATGACTGTTCGGCATTGAGGCGTGAGAGAAAGGGAAGGGAGAATAAGGTGTGGTTAGAGATGGGATACTTTGAAGGCGGAGGTCAGTGGTCAGTAGTAAGCGGTGGCCGTTCGGTGCAGGTCTTCTGTGGTTAAGTGTGTTAGCAGAATAATCGCACCAATGGGCTTATATATGCAGCGCTTTTTATGCTAATAAACTTTTTCAGAATTAATAGTGAATAGTTGTTTGTTCTTGAGTGCTTGACTGTGTTTTCGTTTCATCACCAAACCCCTAGACAACGAGGCCACATGCACAAACAACGATGCGTGACAGGTTGGTCGGCCACGTCTCAGATACACAGACATATGCATATGGTCCTGGCAGAGGATAGGCCACGCGACGTGCAATTGTGTAGAAATGATCACTAAAAGCCGATGAATAAAACAGCAGAAAAAACAGCCAGGAGGAAGGCAGCATTGCCAATCGCATTCATGTGCGTTACATGCGGATGGCACTGCCACGCGAGGATTTGTCTCACCAATAATACCAAGAGTTGCAAAAAATAAAGAAAATCTATCGTCTATCTATATATATATATATATATATATATATATATATATATATATATATATATATATATATATATATATATATATATATATTCTAATTTTTGTCATAATTATCTTTTTTCGTCATTTGACACACGTTTGTTCAATATTTTTTTATTTTTTTTGCGTGTGATTAAAATATAGTAAATTTAACATTTTTTTAACATTAGATACTTCGTCATGTTGCCTCTCAACATTCTGTTTCTAAATGTAAGAATTAGTTAATTGCAAAATTATTTACACTTGGGGACAAGAAGAATCTAGAAGAAACAGTTTTGTGAAGCTTTAGAATGCAGATACAATTATTTTGTAAACACCCCATAAATGACAGTTTAGGTGTAATTTAAGATATGTTATATAACAAATAAAACAAGTGTGCACGGTTTAAAATACATGATTTTGAGTGTTATTGCTAGGAACCATTATTTAAGACGTTATAGTCAAACATAAGGCGCGTAGCACGATAACTTTTATATTTAATTTTACTTTTATATTCAAGGCCAACATTGTAATAGAACTTGCTGGTTAAGTAACACGACTTAAACACACTGTGTTCTGGTCAACAACTGTCCTTAATCACCATATACAATCCACTGCAATCTACTGTACAATCAACCACCTAATCAGCTCGTATGCATTCAACCACTACGGTTGCCTCATGAACCGTCTATCTATAGTCAGCCATCCTCCTCAACGACCAGACACGCTTACAGTTCACATCACAAACCATGTGTTTCATACAAGTCAAGTTATTGCATGCTCATACAATGTTAACACATCAACAAGTCTCTCACAGACATTATGAACTTTAGTGAAAGAACAGTGGTTGAAATCTTGCTGAAAATATTACTTCTCCCATGGGGTGTAGTATTAACATTATAATAAAAGCTTATATATATATAGCCTTAAAACACCCCAAGAGAAAATTCCAGCTTTGTTAATCTTTTTGTTTATTCAAAACGTTTTTGTAAATATTTATTACTGAATGATACATTAGCGCAAGAAAATACTTATTTGAATAATAGAAATAAATATTTGTTTTTCTCTATTTCCTATATATAATGTAAATTTATGAAATAACTTACTAGAGTACTTTTGCAGACATATCATACACCAAAAAATTAGGCACGTAAGTGCAACAACGCCTGAGGAAACTCCACTGATGATCGCTATGAATTCTTTCTCTGAAACTGAAATTAAATGTTGACTTTCTTTCCAATAGAGGTAAAGATATTTTTTCGAATGAATAACTATTTTTAAAAACATTTTAAAAAATGTTTATTGTCACAATGTAAGATGATGAAAAAACAAACGTATCTAGATCATTATAATGGATTCTTATGTTTAAAAAATAACAAATGTTAAAATAAAATTTCAAGTGCTTGCTAAAAAGAGAAATCATAATTATGTTAAACACATTATTTATTTTTAATAAATTCAAAAATTACTGTTCAGATGATGTGAAATAAAAAAAAAGTAAGAAGAACAAAGTTTTTGAATCTAAATCCTTTGTATACGAGACATAACTAAAAGAATGTTAATTATAAATTGCAGCGCACGACAATCCAAAAATCCAAAATTTTAGTTATGTCTCGTAAAACATGATTAATATAATGCGCACTGATCGGGCAGTGGCGTCACTAGTGGAGGGCGCGGGCCGCCCCGGATGACACCCATCAGTGGGTGACACCCGAGCTTAAATTTTTTCTGTGTACTATTTTATGTCAGAAAACAAAAGACGACAAATTTTTTAATCTAGAAAGAAATTAAGAAATACAATGAAATACGTTAAACGCGAAAATTCTTATTTTAAAAAATATCAGTTAACTTGCAATAATAAAACAGTCCCAACACACGAACAACATTAAAACAAATTAGGAAAAAAAGGAAATAGTTGCAGCAGAGAGATCTTTAAAAAAGACTGGAATGAAAGAGGCAGTGTCTTCTGTTTTAAAAGATATAAAGCCAAGCCATGTGGGCTTGGACACACCGACAGCATGAACGAATCCCACCTCACGACTCCCTCCACCACAGTGGGGTCGGGGGGAATACGATTGTTATCACCAACCCCCCCCCAAAAGAAAAAAAACACCGAAACATGGGTTTTCTTTGTTGATGTTTTTCTTGAGGAAAATTATGATTTCAATGTCTTTGAGTTAATATTTTGTACATATATATATTTATTAAAGGCGTGAAAGCATAGATATGCATGTTAATATACAGATAGTCCTCCGGTTACGACGGTCCCATCCCGATTTACGCTGTTTAGTGCTTACGAACGCGCCCCCGTAAAGAATAGTATTACGCGTTATTCCGTATTTAAAAAAAAATCATGAGGTAACGAATTCTTTTCTCTATTTGAAATAACAAAAATTATTGAAACATATCTATGATTATTATTTCAACCTACAACTTTCGTTTGCCAATTTTTCAAATGGCGAAGTTTTCAATCAAGTTAAAAAAGCTGAGTAAGCTTACAAGTTCCTTTTCAATGCTCATTAGAGAGAGCATATTCAGCCTTTTTCGTCCCATGCAAATTCTAACTCATTATATATTCTTTTCAACTTTGAAAAGGATCGCTCTCAGCTGCAGTTTGATGTCATCATTGAAATATAGATGCGAAGTGCGATGTGTACATTTGTAAAGGACTGTGTGAAATATAGCTCATTCAAAAGCAGCAACATTTTTAGCTATGTGCAAGTTTTTTGAGTTTCGCTTTGTGCTAATTCCTTTTCCTTACCCTTAGCCTGGGGCTGGACAATAACTTTTTTAAGAGTTCTGAAAATTGGACTTATTCCGAAGGTAAGCAGTCTTCGAAATCACTCATGAACCTACATGTGGAAGAAAATCAGAGGCCCCGACCCTAGTGCTCTTTATGGGTCTTCCCGGAAGACCCCCTTAGTCATCTGGATACCAAAGGGACGTAACAGCTGAGGAACCCCCCCCAAAAGCAGTCGCTTCTGAAGCAGCCACCTGGGCATCCAGGACATACAGTCGCAGATGCATCCCACTAAGTTGCCCTCACAAGGAGGTGGTGGAATTTCCTACTACGACCCGCTACCACTTTGGCGCCATCCCGGCAAAGCACACGGGTCTCCATGGTTAGAACCGCCGCAGACCGGGGGATCATCAAAGACCTACCTAGGGTGCAACCCCCACTGGAAGGTTTCCTCAGAGCTGGCGTCCAATGCGTTCTTCGCGGCACTTTTTGCTAATCCGTACTGACGCTCCTGGCCCCAAACCTACACAGCTCGATGGCGTTGCTAGTTAATTAAGGGGGACGAAACGATTGCTTCGGATTTACCCGACCCCTTCTTCGAAATCCCTTGAATGTTCTTCCATTAACTTGGCTGCTGCCCATCGGTTGGCGAAAGTGCTGAGCTCAGTTAGGTTTGTAAGAAAGCCACATTTCCTATGGATGTATTTATATGCACCTAACCAATGTTGTAGGGCTTAAGAAAGTTTGTCAATGATTACCAGAAATACCTCAATCTTGAATTTTTTTCTCCAGGAGAATACTGTTTTGTTGATGTCCTTTAATCAAACTGACGCTTTCTTTTTTGTTTGATAGTATTCAAGATTGTTTACACTGTTTTTACCACGGACTTTTCCTTTCCTTTGTCTTCATAGGAATAAAATTAAGAATGCTATTTTTAACAAACTCAATGAGAGACTACCTTTCTAAAATTGTTTCCCAAATTTCAAGTAAAATAGCGACTTCCAGTTGTTCAATTTCCTCTAGAAATCCTTCTTCTTCAAGTCGGCAGTCACGTGGCTGATTTTTATTCGTTGCTAATTCTTCCAGTGCTGCGATATTCTCATTGTATGAGCTATTAACAGACCTTACAGCATAATGTCAGGCTGAACATCTTGTGTCAGACAAGGCTTTGTTAGCATGTATCAATTTCATATGTTTTTGAAGTACCTGTCAACGATGAGTAGATGCAACAAGTCGGGTAAAAAGATTTTGTAGAAGACAAAAAAATCTGACCGCAGTAGGACAACCAGCTGCTTTATTCCCAACCAAATTAAAGGAATGAGCTGTGCACGGCACATAATGAGCTACAATGCACTTCTCGAGAAGAATAGCCTGGTTTCCGTTATACTTCGTACTCATTTGCAGCATTGCCGTATGTCTGTCCTAGGCATTTTCAGAGATTCGTACAAACATAATGGCCTGCATCTTTATTATACACTATAATTCATAAAATTTTTGGGGGCCTTTAAATTATTGGGGGCTTTAGCCCCTACAGCACCCCCCCCCCTTTTAACCCGCCATAGGGGGAGGGTCAACGCATCTGTGACGATGTGGTACGAGGAGGGGGTGTTTAAGAAATGTGACGTCACATCAAAAACGCGAAACTTTAAATAAAAGTTCCACTTAAATATTTGATTGTTTAACATTTATTTAATTACGTTTTCAATGACTTCACGCGTGTTACGATATTACAGAGCAGACTTACCCTAAATACATATTTAAATGAAAAAAAATAATTTGCAACATGCTAATTTTTATTGAGAAAATACGGCTTGGGGGTGGGGTGTCAAAGCTTTGTCACGTCATATCGTAAAAACGGGTGGGGTCTAAGTTTTTGTGACAAAGTATGACGCTGGGGGAGGGTGGGGTAAAATCGGCAACCTCGCGTGACGTCATTTATGGACGGCCCCTTCAGTCGTGAAGTGGTGACACCATGAGCTACCGCCCCGGGTGGACCTACCCTAGTGACGCCTCTGTGATCGGGGATATATTTTTAAAAAGTATCGTCAATATAATACGCACCTTACCGCGCGACAAGAAAGGTTGTTCAATATAATACGCACTACGACACTCTAGCAGAGAAATTAACATGCTACATGGAGAAAATTAGCGATAATCTAAATATGCATTAATTTATTACAGTACTTTCGATTGATCTGAAATTTCGATTGAACATTTTTATTTTCACCACGAGTCTGCTTGCAAAATTTCAGCTCACCTGTATACGGGGAAGTGGGTAAAAATTCGATCAAAATTTGTTTTTCGGCAAGCAAGCTGACACCACGAGTTAATATAAAGGATTTCAAAATTGATTCATGCCAAACCAGAAACGTGAAAATCATGCCCTGCATTTCATGCGTGACATTTAATGTTATATATATTTATTGTATATATGGCTTGTCCTCGGAAGACCACAATCTGTTTTTACAGCTTAGAAATTGGTGTTCTTTTAGACATACATGTTTATTCGGGGTAGAATACGGAATGAAAATGTAATTTTTTCCCTTCATGTTACCTTGATGTTTTTTTCCAAATGGTTCCGTGGGTGAACCAATGGGTTTTCAGAGTATAAATTTAACTTATGTATTCACAAAAATGATATGAGATATAAAGTAAAAAACATTTTATTCAAAGTATATATTGCACATTTATATAAAAAATCTCATAAAATAGTTTCTACGTTAAATTAAAGAAAGATACTTATTTCATTCTTTAAATTAATTTTATGTGGTTTTACAATGTCAATTGTAGATGCAAATCATATTTGATTTGAAATATATACAAAAATTAACAACTTATTCTTTATTTGGTCAACGTTCTGAGAAATTGATTTTCTTTACAATTTATAAGGGATTCAAGTTATCGTATCTGTTGATGCCTTTATAAGAACCAGAAGAGATTATTGAAAGACACGCTGATTCTGTCCTCTGGAAGAATTAGAGGATGGAGAAATCCTTTGTTCATTGTTAGAACGATAAGAATATTCTCCAAACATCTTATGCCCCGACTCATTTACATAAAGATCATTAACATTGAGGTCTTCATCTTTATGATGTGTTGAACTTTCACCCACCGCTCCCGCCCCCCCCCCTCCACCAAATAAATTTTGTTTTGATTTATGACTTCAAAATATTTTTATATGTCATTTCTTGCGTGATTTATTTGAGATGGAAAGAGCTATCTGAAAAATAGAAAAAAAAATTGTGTCGCTTACAGTTTAGGACTAAAACAAAAAAGCACTTTTGCTACTATTAATAATTTATAAGGATTATATTTTCATTTATTTATTTTTTATATCAGTTGGCAATGGAATTTTGAAAAACGGAAAGATTACTTTGTTAGCAATATATAGAATACCCTATGTAGGTTTACTTTCAGCTTAAGTTTATAATTAAAAATCCATTTTATTATTATTAATATTTTTTAAGGATTAATTTACACAATAAAATTTTGCAGATTATGTATAAAAATCAGTCATGAAAACAATCTTGAAATTTTTATTTATATTTATAAATTGTATCTAGCTAAAATTATTATTAAAGTATATAACATTATTTATAGTGCAACAAATAAAGTTTTAACGGCACATTACTCACCAGAAGCAATAACTGATAAATTCAAGTCATGTTAGTCCGATACGTCAACCTTGAATCAGTTATTTTATGAGGTAAAATATTAGAAAATTAGTTTTAATTTATATATATATAAATTTTTGTATTGTTAAATATGTAAAAATTCAATCAAAGAATAACTTGAATTAGAACTTACCTCACGATACAGAGCGTTTTCATTATAAATATAAGTGCTTCCTTATTTTGGTGAGAATTGCATCATTCACCATAGGTAAACTAGAATCAATTCTCGGAAGAAAAAAAAAGGCAGCCTGATTCATTGCTGGTTCATATTCATATGGAAAAGAGTAGCAACATGAGTTAAATCATTAACTTAGGAACACTAAAGGTAAAGAACAGCGGTTCCCAAACTGTGCGTCGCGACAAGGGGGTCCAACGGGTTTTCTATAATGCAAATTTGTTATATTTTGTAGAAACTGAATTGAAAACGACTTATTTAAATTCCATGAGGGTCGCGGGTCACATGGCTTTTATTAAAAGTGGTCGCGACCCAAAAAAGTTTCGGAACCACTTGTATAGAAGAACAAAGAAGTAATAATGCGAAAGAAAATAATTCTAGCCTAGTAAAACAACAACACGTATTCACATCGACTCTTTATGCGTCTGTTATCCATGACGTGATGTTTGGATTAATGACCACGGGTCACCATACGCCAGAAGTGTTTGAATTATTATGTGATTCTGTTACATCCTTGTCTGTTAGATAGCTCACACTTGATGGTAATGAAACAATTTTTTCCAGTTGCTTGGCTTGAGTACTCTACCATGATGTAAAAAAAAATCACACATTCTCTTATTTCCTTATAAAATAAAATTCAATAATTATTCATAAACAATTTTTATTTCAACATTAAAAAAAAACTAAACTACTAAACTAAGTGAATTTCAACATTAAAAATGTGTACTTACATGATATAAAATGCATAACTTATAGTTTTAGTCCAAAAACATTTATAACATTGTGTTAATAATCATAATGCAGTTTGTGAATCACTTTGAGAGTAAATACACTTTTAAAAAAATAAATCTATTCTGGCTACTTTAAAAGTTACTTATTAATCACTTAACAAAAAATTGAACCATTTCAATACTATTAGTACAATTAATAACTTAACATAAATTTTTTCCTGAAGAAAACGCATTAATCCTTTTTAATGTCAAGAAAAAATAAAGAAAAATAATGCAATTAATTGATTTTAGACTTAGAGCCTGTAATGAAGATTCATAATATCTATTGTACGAAAAATTAAGAAAAAAAAACATTTTGGTAAGCTATAAAGCTCTTTGATTAAAAAAAATAATCTCTCATCGGTATATTTAACCCAGGGGTGGCCAGACATGTAATAACTTAGAAACATTTTAATAATAAAAAAGTTGCTGAGAGCCGCATTTAAGGAATATTTGTTATCAGTCGAAGAAGTCTGGAATTATTTTGATTTAATATTTAAATTAGGCCTTTTAATTAATTTTTTAATTTTATTTTTAAAGTCCCCATCGGCACAAGGTCGATTAGCACGAAAAATAATCGAAGCGATGGAACAACTTGACTCGGTTGAAGTGAAACCTTCCTTGCAAAAATAATACAGTATAGTCTTTATTTGAGACATTCCCAGACTTTAACTCAACAAGCTTGCTTTTTCTTCTTTAGTCTTTCTTAATTCAGATTGCAGTGGAAATGGATGTGCAAATTTTCCATGATTTTTCCATAGTGTCGCATACTAATTTATTTTTTATCGCTAGCTTTGTATTTTGCTAGCTGTGCTAGACATATGAGGCTAATTTCGTATCGTCTGTATCTGCAAATGCAGTCCTCTTCCCATTCTTTTAGAAGAAGTATATTTTCTTCTTTGAATTTTTATTTCCTACAATCAATCAGGAACCAATCGCATCATCCAGGTTTTAAATTTTAAATTATTTTCAATCCCTTCTGTTTTTTTTTAATTGGCATTTATTTTTGATATAATAGATTTCGAACAAAAAGTGTTCATTTCATAATTTAATGGCGAGCCACAAAGTGAACACAGAATAGCCGCATACAGCTCGCGTGCTGCAGTTTGCCCACCGTTGATTTAACCTATTCTTGAATAAAAAATTGAAATGTTTAACCAATTTTTTGTTTAAAAAGCGTTAAACAAGTTTTCACATCCCATACCATGTAATTTTAACTTCTAGTCCTGTAAGCCAGAATATATATTTATTTTTTTAAATACAAATTTTAATTAAAACTATGTGCAACTTTTAGCTCAATATTCTAAAAACACATATAACCGGAGTCACTACTTTTATTTAGAAATATTCAAAATTATGTATCATATGTGTTAATTTTTAAACCTAATAATTAATTTCAGAGTACAAAGAGGGAGAGACACCATATATTTATATTAGAATTGCGTAAAACATTCCTTATATCACCCCCCCAGGGAAAGAAAGCCACTTAGTTTTTCTTAGAAGATCAAGTAAGTAGCACATCAATAGAATATACCTGACATGTGTGTCAACTGAGTTCGGCTAAAGTTAGGGGAGTAATGATTAAAGAAATTGTACTCGATTAATTTGGATAAAAATTTAATTGATCAATCGATTAATTATATTTGTATAACGCATATATAAATCCCATTAAGCCGCGTTTCATTATTTCGTGAAATCGGTTAAGTCGCGGTATTTTCATGGCTCCCTAAATTTGTGACGTAAAATGTGTTCTACTCTTTAAGAAATGAGGAAGAAAAAGCGTTTTATTTACATATGCATAATAATAATAACAGGAGGGAAAAGTATGTAATTAACAAAAATATACAATAATAAATTGGAGAAAAAAAAGTCGAATTTTTTTCTTAAATTTTAAGTGATCAATTTAATTTTAATCGATTACAATTTTAACGATAAATCGATTCATTAATCGTTAATTTCACAGCCCTAGCTCAAATATTTCACGCGTGTGGACTAAATATATTTTTTTCAAAAAGACAACACAGTGATCGTTACATTGTAAAAGCGAAATAATGTCATCCTTATCTCTGCAAGTCCTAGAGATTATTGTTTACAGCCACATAAATCAAGCTGTGTTTCCCCGTTTCATTATGTATAGCAATAAGGTTGTAACCACGCCTAGCATGGTGAGATCATTTTCAATGAAATTCACTTTTCCTTTCCCATATTACACCCTTAAATAATCCATGAACTCCAAATGTATTTTTTTCCATTGATTGTTAAAAAACTATTTATTATCAAAGATGCAATGTAAGCGATTACTTTATAACTAAAATAGTTGATATTTCTTTTTTAATCATTCTTAACCACCCAGAAGGCAAAATTGTAATTTATAAACCTTGATTCATTTGATTAATCAGTTATGTAGTTAGATAGTTTGATTGTTAATGCCATATTAGATTTAGACACACAAAGATAATATCAAAAATAAAACACTTAAAAAATCTTTTTTTTTAAACGAAAAGCTTTTATTTACATATAGAAAGTGCACTAAAAAGAAGAAAATACAAATTTTACATAATTATACATGAAATCCGTGAACCTATCCACTGCACATAAAAGCGTGGGGCGCTTCTAATTAATATGATAGTAGTATGTATATGATCCAAGTTGTGAAACTCTTAATTTTTATTAATAATCATACACATTTATATTTATGTTTCGCAGCCTTGTACATGATAGAGCTGCGATGAGTGCACCACGCCTTTATGTTCACGGATTTCACCTGTAATCATAGAACATTTTTATTTTCTACTTTTTAGTGCACGTTATGTATGTAAATAAAAGCTTTTCCTTTTAAAAAAAAGATTTTTCAAGTATTTTATTTTCTACTTTTTAGTCTCAAAATTGTTTTTATTAATATGACTAAAAACGTGCAGCGGGTACTTCGAAATCCCATTCTAATTTAGAAATACAACACAACGATTGGTGTTTGGTATAAAAATTAAAGATTTATAATTTAGAAGGCAAAAGAGATATCTATAAGTGAGAGAATGAGTGAACGGCATATGTAAAACCTCATAAGCACCAGCCTCACGTTTTTAGTCATATTAAATCAAAGTTCTTGAACTTATAAGTTTTAAATTATTTTTTTATTTTTTTTATTCCACTTTTAAAAACGTATTTTTAAAAAAAATTTTTTACCGCTATTTATTTTACCAAACAATCCATAAGCGCCCCTCCAAAGTTTGAATACCACGGGGATGAGGTCACGGGGTGAACTCCGTGGAACGCAAGTGGTAGTCAACAATACCGGACGGATACAGATGCTATGTAAAGATAAACTAACAAATGCATTAATTTAATAACGGTACATTCGATCGATCTGAAATTTTGATACAATGCATTGTCCTCCGAGATCTATCTGTGGTAAAATTTCGAGATCTCTAGGGCCATCAAACACGTTTTATTATTACGTTACAATATTTGACGGATACAAACACTTTGACTTAAATAAATGCTTGTAAAGAGCATTCATTTAGTGTAACTTATTAAAAAAAATATTGAATGACTCTGGACACGAAAAACCATTAAATATATTGACATTAAAAATGAAAGACGACAAAAACCTTGCAAGACAAGTTGATCATAATTAATTACGTTTAGATTCAGATCATTGCAGGATAATGATTTTGAAGATATGTTCAATTGTTTTTTTTTAATTGGCACATACCTATTGCTTTAGAATTATTTTAATTGTATTTATCAAAATAAAAAAAAGAATTATCAGTAAGTCTATAATGCCATTTGTTTGATTGTACCACCAACATGTACCTGTAATGCATATATTTGTTCGGACGTATAATTAACATTTTGTTTCAGCAAAATATGCTTCTGTATTTCAAAGCTGTTGTATGTTTGCATCACCAAGTAATATTGTATTGAGACATGATGAAGTTTCTAGCGACTCTGTTAATATAATGTGTAACAAATTGAGTCAGAAACTTCTTTTTCTTCTACATATTATTTTGGGCTGAGACTTAGTCCCTTACTTAAGTCCTTGGCTAATACCTGGGCAGCCTGCTTCATCCGCTGAGCTGTGCCATACAACACTGTCATCATGTGGGACTTATTCGCCTCAATAACCTCCTCGGCTATGGCTAGCGTGGGACACGAAGATAACAGATGTAGTACTGTTTCAGAGGCTAGACTGCAATGACAGAATTTCGAGTCCCTGTTATGGTCTAGCCTGTTGAAATATGAATTAGTTTTGCATTTCTCTGTTCGCATTTGGGTCACTAAATTATGTTGTTTGCAACTCAAACTCCACCACTAGTCTGATCGACATGTCCTGAGCATATTAGCGAATGATCCGCTGGCAGTCATATTGTCAGCGCAGTCATGGTACCACTTTTTCCTTAAGTGGTCCATTAGTCAGGTCTTTGCCCCGAGATAAGTGACTTGGGCGCCTGGTTGGGGCTGGGCCGCCCAGGTTTTTTGCCAGGGAGTCATTTCTCATTGCCATCAACCTTCACTTGGCTCGGGATCCACTACACTGGTCACATTACCCTCGAGTCTTTAGAGCCGTTTTATCGTCAACTATGTGTGTGCTACACTTCTCACTTCTCAGGACCTCTAGATCTGATCTCGAGTCACAAAACACTACTGTATCAAAACCAAATAGATCCGATCCCTGCAGTGTTTGGTGCACACCCTCCAGGGCCCTATGTATACCTTTAAGCTCTGCATCGTTTTTTGATGCCACAGTCCCACAAGGTTCCCTAAAGTTCCTCATTTAGTGGCCCAATTCTTTGGTATAGGATGAGCGCACCGTATCCTGCAGTTCCCTATCTCAAGCTGGGAGATCCATCCGTGAACACTTTCACTTGGGTTCCCGCGAAAACTTCAATGGTCTCAAGAGCAGCCACATATTCAGGGCTGAGTTTCGTCACTACTGTGTCAGTCGAAGACAAACGTATTTCGGGACGGTTAGCATCCGCATAGAGGGGTTTAAAAGGGACGCTTGTAGTTTGCCAGTTTTGTGGGGATTTGACAGTACTTTCAAGTTCCATTTATTGATGCATAAATGAAGACCGCTTCAACCACCAACGTCCAACCCAGTTATCGTATCTTATTTGTTAAAGACACTTCTTCTATACAGAAGATTATTGCGTCCTACGCTTATATATGGTTTTTGTTTAGTCCTGCATTCTTATTAGAGTTTTAAATGTTGATAAAGTTTTGGCTTTCCTGGTTTCTTCAGGCAAACCATTAAGCGCCCGAATTCCGGAAGGGAAGAACGAAAATGTGTATGTGTTTGTTCTTGCATACGGAATACGAAAGGTGTTTTTATCCTTATGTCTTTCTGCGGGTTGTATTAAGTTATCTTTGTGTTGTATTTGTAAATTAGAATTAATTGCTTTATGTATAATTACTACTTTACTTTTGGTTCTTCTATCCTTTAGTGTTTCAAGGTTAAAATGATTTAACTAATGGTGTTAGTCTTGTCAGTTTTGAATAATCCCCAGTTATTTTGCATTAGGCAGCATGGTTCTCTAGTGTCTAGCTTGTGATACCTTTCAGCAGTGGTTATAATTGCGTGTCCTTACGTATTTACAGTGGTTCTACGTTTGCGATGACTCCCACAGCAGCTGTGGGTGTAGTTCTGTAAGCGACACAGATAAATCTTAGAGCCTAGTTCTGGATGCGACCCAGTTTTTCTATTGCCATTTTGCTGGCAAAGGCTTGGGCGGGCATACTGTCATCTATGACCGACATTATACTGCCCAGAAAAAGAGCTATGAGCGTGCTTGCTCCAGCGCCCCACTTCGTGCATACTAGTTTTTTGCCAGGTCGAACTAGCCGGCTACTTGGGAGTGCAGGTTTTGTACGAAATTGTGCATTTGTACCGTTTGATCCAGTTTGTTCCCAGGTAGACTGGTTGCGTGTCCCCTTTGTTCGCTACATCGTTTATTTTGAGCACTATCTCCTGCTTGAGAATTATTTTTTTTATTAATGAACAGGGAATAGCCCGTCTTCTCGGTGTTAAATTATATTTGCCACCTCTGCATGTACCTACTGCTAACATAAAGGTATCTCTGTAAAAGCTTTTGCAGCAGGTTGGCGTCCTTACTAGTGCTAAAGTTGACCAAATCATCAGCATGCATAGCCGCACTGGTGCCTAATTTACCAGGGAGGTCGTTTATGTAAGCCAGGAAGAGTGTGCAACTGAGTCCTGACCGTTGGGGTAGTCCTTGTTGACATTGCTCTTTAAAGAGGCTTCACTGCCATAGGTTGTTGGGATCGTCTGGTTTCTCAGATAACCTTGGATCCACCTGTACACTTTCGCAGTTACAACTAGAGCTTGAAGTTTCAACAACAGACCGGACCTCCAGACCTTATCGAAAGCCTGTCGAAGGTCAAAGAACAGTGACACAAAAAGAATTTATTTATGGAGCTGATCTGTTATGGACTTGAGAATACGCAACACTCGATCAATCGGCTGCTTTTCCTTCCGGAAACCCACCTGATTGAGATGCAGACTATTCGTACTCTCCAGGTACCAATAGAGTCTGGCGTTAACCATTCTCCCGGCTACCTTCCCTAAACATGATGTCAGGAAAATAGGACGGTAGCTGCTTAGGAGATCTCGATGTTTCCCCTCTTTGGGAATTGGGACAAGCTCCAGACATGGCACCCGTTGCCAACGTCATGTTTATGATATTCAATATCGAGGACATTGCTTTCGTGACAAGATTTTTTATTATCTTGCTATTTAATTTTTCCTGTCCTGGTGCCTTGGATGCATTGCACTTACTGATCGCCGTCTGCTATTTAAACATAGTGAATTGAGCGGTAAAGACTTCATCACGTGGCCGCCACTTTTGGGTCTTTTCTCCATGTTTCCCAAGATGGTTCAGGTTACGACTCTGACTAGTCTCTCTCTGCTTCAAGCTCACCATTTCAAAATTCGTGCTCAAGGCTTCGGCACACTTTGTATCTGTGGTTACTGTTCCTGTAGTCGTTTGCAAGGGGCTCGGAATTTTCGTTTTCCCCATTTCTGAAAGACAGTTAATCTGTCGCAATATCTTTCTGCCATCTGCCATGTTAAGTTTTTCGAATGGACCAACCTCATTCTTCCTTCTTTGCCTTGAGTGTATCCTACCGGACATTAGCGGTTAACTTATTATAGTTGGCTCGAGATGTCACCGTTTTAAGTTTAACTGACTTTTTCCGTGCCTTCTTTCATTCACAGACGAGCTCTGCCAGCTTTTTGTTCCAGAATGGTCGGAAATTTTGGTGTTTGTAGGTCCTTGGAATTGCCTGCCTAGCCATAGCTAAAATAACAACCACGAGGTCGTAGTAAGTATTCTCAATTTACTTGGGGTTTTCTGGGTTCTCAAGTGAACCCGCTAGCGGGCTTTCGATCTCTTCATGGAGTTTTCTCTAGTCGGCTTTGTCGAAAAGTCAGTGTCTTTTAGCAAGCATGCCCTTACCAGCTCAATATATATCGTTATGATTATTGGTCTATGGTCACTGTCAACTTCCGCCAATACTCTCAATGCTGTATTTGCCTCTAGCTCAACTGATACAAGGTTTATGTCTGGACGTGATAGAGCTCTGTTGCCGGGGTGCAATAGTGTCGGGACACTATTCTTATTGTTAAGCCATGTTAAGTTTGTAGATAGCTCGACCTCCTTCAAATAATGCCTGGAAGTCAATAAGTAGAAAGAGTCTCAACAATCCTGAGAGAAATACACCACTGTACATAAAATATATTTAATGTAATGTTTCTTTGGTGGCCCGGTACCATTCGGTATAAGGCCCGGTACCGGTCCGCGGCCTGGGGGTTGTGGACCACTGCTCTACAGAATATCACACTTATTAAAGCTCTTTTCTAGTTACTTGCATATGCAAAAATGTGCTTTGCATTTAAAATCACAATGTAAGTGCCCTTTTTTGTTGATACAGAGAAAAAAATTACTTTGTAACTTTGAATATAAATTAAAAAATAAATTGATGTCAAAATGTTCTAAAGAAAACAGGGTAAATATAAAGTAGATAAAATTACTTACCTACCAAGCAAAATGTTAATATACCTGCTCCATTTTTTGTAAATCCATCCTTATATTGAAGGTATTATTTTATGTTTAAAATTAACTGTTGTGTTAGGTTTGTAAGATGGTCAAAATTGTAAACTAAATTTTACATTTAACATTATTTTAACTGTTTATGTTTTAATTACAAAACGCTAATAACTTTTCTTAATTCGTACATCTTTATTTTGCAAATTCCTATATTAAGTTTATTTTAATTCCTTTTATATTATCTAGAGTGATATCTAAAACTATTAACAAAACTACTTACACATTCTCATTGTAAATAAATATAAACCTGTTTTTATCCAGACTAATAGAAAAATATATTATATTTGATTCAACGACAGCAATGGAGTTACTTTTTTTACTGCTTACATTTTATATTAAGTGGTAATTAACAAGTAAAGACAGTTAAATTATTTTGATTTCTGATTAACACATTATATTAATAAATAACTGCTATAACATATATAACACAAGCAACATCATTCAAAATATTCCATCTTTGTGATAAAGTTTTAAAAAATATGACTCGCCTTACTCCCAGTCAATATTTTTGTGTATACGAGTACATACCAACATATTCACTAGCATGTAAAGATGTTTTTCAGTGATACTTAAACTGTAGCCTACGCTCAAATCTATGAGGTTACAATTGAATAGCATCTGTTTTTATAACCTAACAATATACCATGTCTGTGTTAGAGTGTACTTCCTGGTTAATGTTGTAAATTTAGTAAGCAAACAGATGCTATCTTTTAAATATATCTCGGTACAGAGAATGAGAAATTCCTTAAATATTTAAGCTTTTAAGTTTAGTCGAATTTACATACATTTATTATTTATTTGCTTAACATTTTGCAAACACAAATTTTTTTTTAAATTTTATAAATTATATTATAATAACACTTTTTTCTCAAAAACACAATTTTATAACTTTTCTATATGTACGAATTATCTTGAAATTAAACAGAACACTTAATGAAGTGTTGCTGGCATCAATCAATTATACGTTTTTGTCATTTTATTTTAAAGTCATTTAAGAGGCGTCACTAGGGCTGGTGTCACCCGGGGCGGTAGCCCATGGTGTCAACCCCTCACGACTTAACTCATAGAAATCCTCCGAGTTTTCCAGTGCCAAATAATCGGAACATACAGAATTTTACATTTTGGTGTCAGCCCCCCTGATGGTGTCACCCTGGGTGGCCCACCCCCACCGCACCCCCCTAGTGACGCCACTGAGTCAGTTGAACTAACCTTTATATCATTTGCTTTCGAATAAGAAAAATAGTATAGACATCATATATTAAAGATAAAAGCATTATCAACCTATAAAATAATACATAGATTATCTTCCGTATGATGGTGCCAGTTGGTCAAGCGGGTAAGGTCAACCTGAAAATGACAGATTCTTTAGGGCTGAAAATATCGGCCCTTTCACTACCTGTTACATGTATAAACCGATCAAACACTTGATCTCGTAGTCACTTTAACATGACCATAGTTCTGTTCCTGCCAGCTCATGCTTAGTCCATTAATAACAACCAAGCTAAGTGATTGATCCACACGGCTTTTAAAGACGTCTTATGCGTCTAGTTCATTTAATCAACCACGTCAGTGAAGAAATTGCAAGTCTCTACATTATAAGTTTTCATTGTTTCAATAGCAATGATATTATCAACCATCGTTATCTCAGTTGACAAGCATTTACTAAACATGTGTATGTTGTAATTTTTACATATACCGAACAGACTTTATCCTTAATATCAGCCAAAAAATTAAGTGTAAATTCTGTCTAAAACATTTTCCTTGTCCGAGTCCGATGAAACAACACTTCAATATATGTACCTCTTGATTTGATTGTTACCGTTAGCTTATGACATATACAACTTTGTAATTTTTTTTTCTTGCGTGTAACATAAGATTTTTAAATGTGTCACAACATAATTTGATCATTAGAATTTATTGGACATGCAGAAATTATTATGTTTAACTATGACTTTTATTGAAATAATGTGTATTATCCTTAACCAGGTGTCTCAAAACTATATGCGGCCCCAAACGTCTATTTAATATGCTCAAAGGCCATAATTAGATTGTCTTTATAGATTTTAGGCATTATAAAATGTATGTTTTCAGTAACTTTAAGTACATGTAATATTTTAAAATTACTTTTATGTCAGATTATAAAAAGTGCATTTTATGGCACAATGATGAAATTATTTTCAGGTGAAATCTTCAATATACTGATTATGATTTAAGCAACAATTGATTTGCGTCCTAAGTCACCAGATTTGTTTACAGACTTTAGATAAGTTTAATTTTGATAGAGAAGATAAATAACTTGAAAGAACATAGTGATATTGTGGCTTAGATATGTGAAAAATAAATTCATTTTATATATTGATAATCTTTCCAGCTACCTTAATGGGTAAGACAGTCTGAATATATATGTAAAGAAATTTATAAAATTATATTATATATAATTGAATTATCTTATGTTATATTATAATACAAACGTTCCTTCTATACAGAATATTATTGCGGCTTACGCTTTTACATGGATTATCTCATTATTGCGTTTTTATAGAGTTTTAAATGTTGATAATGCGTTGGTTTTCTTAGTGTTTATCAG
This sequence comes from Ampullaceana balthica, assembly GCA_944989445.1. Lineage (NCBI taxonomy): Eukaryota > Metazoa > Mollusca > Gastropoda > Lymnaeidae > Ampullaceana > Ampullaceana balthica. Next base: position 626,422 of record CALYLW010000448.1, on the reverse strand, counting down.
TTTTTGCGTGTAAAAAGGCAGTTGCTGGGTGTAAAAATAGCAGTTTTTTTCTTTATAGTTAGTTTTTGGGTGTACAAAAAAAGAAGTTTTTGTTTAAAGGTATTTGTTGGGTGTACACAAAAAGAAGGATTTTTGTGTTTAAAAGTAGTTGCTGGGTGTACAAAAGCAGCTTTTCACTTAAAAGGAATATAACATGTTTTCTAAATAAAGGGGCTATCTTGGCTTTGGATTGTATTTTACAAGGAACATTAACGCACATATATATCATGTGTTATACCAGTAAGAACGTTTCTTACATCCATGCATCCATGTTATAATGGAAGATAAAAGCCTACAAGAACTTTGCAACATGACACACTCGTTTATTAATAGTGCGTCACTCAATTATAGTTGCATTAAATTTCAAAATAAAAAGAGAAACATTTGTTTGTTCCGATGCCATTCTTAGTTGCTTTAATCATTGAGCTTTCAATTAGCTTGTTTTCGTTATTGTAATTGTCAGACAGCAGACTAAGTTTTAAATAAAGAAATCCCCTGCGCTAGTCAGAAAAAGGTTTAAGGGTGAGACCAGGAAATAGCCGCACCGAATAAACCTGTCCAGGACCTAGCTACTGATATTTTGAACATGTGACCTGTTTATATAGTATTTTTACCACGTTTTTATTAACTCACTTTCGTTCCTGTTTGTGTGTCTGTCCACAATTTTTCAAATCTCCCAACGTAAAATGAAACCATTTCTGATTGACCTAGAGAAATCAAAATTTTACCACAGTTAGATCATGGATGGCAATGCATTGTATCAACATTTCAAATCTATCGAATGAACCGTTATTAAATTATTGTACTTTTTAGTTTACCTCTATGTATAAGTCTATGTATTATCTGTCTGCCCTTGATTACATTACATTCACGTGCCGAGTTCACACCAACCCCGACCACATCAACCATGTTTAACATCAAGGGGAGATCAGTCATTTCCAGTCTGTAAATGTTTGTCGGGCAATGCGTATTATATTTGAACATAATCAATATTTTAAAACTCACTTAGACTAAAAAGAATACACTAAATAGAAGTAAAAAAATATTTTTAAAAACATCGTTTTTATAAGCGGACTAAAAACGTGAAAATAAGATAAAAGTTATAAATTCAAGTACTTTAATTTAATATGATGAAATACGTGGGGCGGGCACTTATGAGGTTTTACATATGCATTTCACTCATTCTCTCACTTATAGATCTCCATTTAACTTTTATATTAAACACTAGCCCCACGTTTTTAGTCATATTAAATTAAAGAACTTGAACGCATAAGTTTTTAAATTATTTTCTTCTTTTTAGTCCGCTTATTAAAACGTGGTTTTTCATAATATTTTTTTTTAGTTCAATTTATTATCACATTTGTATTAACTTGCTTTCGTTCCTGTTTGTCCGTCCACAATTTTTCAAATCTGCCAACGTAAAATTTAACAATTTCTGATCGTCCTAGAGATCTCAAAATTTTACTACAGATAGATCGTGGATGACAATGCATTGTATTAAAATTGCAGATCGATCGAATGTACCGTTTTTAAATTATTGAACTTTTTATTTTATTTATATATAAGCATATGTATATATCCGTCTGCTCTTGGTTACATTACATTCACATGCCGAGTTCACACCAACCCCGACCACATCAAACATGTTTAACATCAAGGGCAGATAAGTCATTTCCAGTCAGTAAATGTTTGTCGGGCAATGCGTATTATAATCAATACTTCAAAACTCACCATAGCATACAGTTATACTAAAAAGAATACAATAAATAGAAGTTAAAAAATATTTGTAAAAATCAAGTTTTTACAAGTGGACTAAAAAGAAGAAAATACATTTTAAAAAGTTTAAATTTCAAACAAGTACTATGATGTAATATGACTAAAAACGTGTTGCTATTAATTATTATTTCTTTTTTTTCTAAATAAAGATGAGAACAATTAAACATTTGTTTTATCCTAAATGCATGTTAATGTGCTTTCTACTATTGATCTAAATTTAAATTGTAATCTTTTTAAAGGAAAAGATCTATGATAGCACTATAGTTATTATTAACTATATCAGATTATGCTCAAAAGACAGAGTGGTAAGGAAATTAGTATATTCTTTTTGAATTAAATTTGTTTTGGTGTTTTGTTTAATTTTTTCGTATGATATCAATTTTTCTAGATGGTCCATGTCATGTTTGGGAAGCTAATGTTTATAATTTATATTGCACTATTTCTCCATCTTGCCGAATGTTCATCTACTCGTTTCAGCTTTTTAACTACTTCGCAAAATAGTCCAAGTATGTTGTGGACAATTTATTAAGTACAATAATGTTTCCTTCTACAACAGGTCATATGAGAAACTTGACAATCATTTACTAATACCAGGACATCAGCTTCGGGTTTTCGAACTAATTCAGAATCTTGTTTTGTTGTTTGTCGGTGTTTTTTTTTCAGTGTGGTTGTATTTGCATAAACGATAATTATTTAGCCACCGCTTACAAAGTGCCATCGGAGCATGGTCCCACTTTTCCCACATTTTACTACTCCTCTAGCTAAAAACTCATGCTTCATGAAGTTTCAGAAATCATGCACAAACGCATTTAGTACCAGTTGTTAATATAATGAAAAATATAAACAAATATAAATACTTCAATCATTATTTAATATGATTAAACGACGATTTCCCTTTTACCATGACGTCTTTATTTTAAAATAAATTCTGCCTCAGAGAAATTATTTTATAACATATTTTCCAGAAGAGACAGTGGCAACTCTGCCAAAGTTATTATTGTATTTTGATTTAACAAGAAATCATTTAATTTTTTGAATCACTTTAATATTCAAAATATTTCTATTTTAAATATAATATAATTTATGTTTATTTTGTTTTAGAATCCAAATATACACTATTCATATCTTGTATGTATCTACAAATAAAAGATTATGATATGACAAAATGAAATAAGGTATTTCACATTTTAACATTACAGACACCATATTTTACCTTGTGTAACATGCTGTTGACAGCTTCCCTCTGATCACCAATAACATCATTAGAACTTATTAAATATCAATAGCATACCTTGGATGAAACGCATTAAATCAAACGACGACACATCAAGAAAACTTTTAAAAAATAATAAAACTATATAAGTTTGATCTAATGTGTACAACATGTGTCAACATCATGACACGTGATTTAACCTAATCTAGACATAGCGGCTTAGACAAACGACTTATATCCGGTTGGGATTACGTTCTAGGTAAACATATGTTACGAAGTGAATATAAAACGTTCTAATAAACAACTGTGCATAACTTTATTCTACTAGGTTGTAATATCACTTATGCGCATATAAGCCGACCTCTGATTTCAGTATTGTATTTTACAGTTCTAAACTCGGCTAATATAAAAGTAAATACAGCATTTGTTTTGATTTAAAACACATGTATCTTGTTTATTCTTTCTACTATATAGTGTATAGGTTATTCAAATATGTATATGTTTGTGTGTGTGTGTGTGAGTGTGTAAGATTGTGTGTTTGTTTTGATAATATACAAAATGGGAAGTTTTTATATGTAAAAATAAAACACGAAACAAATACTTACAAATCATGAATTTTTATTTTCTAATATGATGTGGAATAAAATTTTATTTCCGGACTGCGAAGCACTAAAAAGCACCGGTACTGACGTATTGAATGTTACGTTGTACGTGAGACAATTAAGGTGACAAGATAAGTTATAAATCTTACAAAATAAATAGATACATCTACATAGTATTTAACAGATCTATGAGACATAGTATTACTGACGTGTGTTACGTAAAATGTGTATTTTTGTGTAACTTAACTTTTTGGTTAGATTTATTAATTGTTTACTTAAATATATATTCTTACAAAAATTTAATGCAAATCTAAGAAACTATTAAATTAATATAATGTTTTATATTAATATTAATGTTAATTGATCTCTTATCGTTTTACAGAAAAGGCAAATAAGTGTTTAATTAAGTGGCACGCCACTTTAATTCGCTCCCTTAAATTGGGATAATATGGTAAAGAATTGCTTGGTTCCTCTTTACCTCAGTGTAGTCAATGATTAATGTTATACTTTTTAAATCGTTTATATTAACTTGTAAAATACAAAATACACAAACAAATTGTGCAATTAAAACAATAAATTTGAGCTTTATTTTAAACTAAAACGACAATAGACGTTTCGGCTAATGCCTTCATCAGTACAATAACATAAAATAGGTACTTACATATATTTAAATTCTTAAAACATGTTATATCATAAAATAATTTAAAATATTCATGTAAAATAAAATAAGGACACAGGATGTAGGAAAAAGGAGGAAGTATCTAAAGTTACAGTTAAAACCACAACGGGAAAAAGATTCTGCAGTTAGGTAAAATTGTGAATTTGGTTAATTCCATATGGAGCCAACGTACCAAATCGTTTTATAAGTTTATTTTCCATGTGGATCCTATCATGGGTATTGTTTGTATATAAAATACCAGTAACTGCAACATCTGAAATACCGTCATGGTCAACACTGTTAAAATGTTTAGATACAGGACATTGAGCCTGTTTATTAATATTATACAGGTGTTCTCGAAACCGATCTCCAAGACGACGACCTGTCTCACCCACGTAAATTTTATTACACCTCTTGCAAAGAATTGCATAAATCACGTTGCGACTAGTGCAAGTGAATCCATCTTTTATTATGAAGTTTTCAAGAGGGAAAGAAACCTGGTTAATTACAATCACATATGGACAAGTATTGCAACGGTTACGGTTGCAACCTTTTGTTCCAATATGTGCTTTCATTGTGGGAAGGTGACTTCTTACAAGTATATCTCTCAGGCTTCTATCTCTCCGGAAAGCAAAAAGAGGAGGTTTTTTGAAGACTTGCTGAGTTAGAGGGTCAGTCATGAGGATTGGTCGGTTTTTGAGAATTACCTGGCGGGCTATAAAATTATGGGGATGAAAAGTTAAAATAAATTTGGATCGATCACATTGATCAGAACCAGATGATGTAAATGTCTCCTGTCTGGTCATGCCTTTAATTCGATTGATAGCGGATATTAAAACTGTTTCCGGGTATGACCTCCTTCGAAAAAAATCCAGCATTTCATGACTTTTCTCTAAAAAGTCTGCTTCATCACTGCAGAGTCTTTTAAGTCTCAATAGTTGCGAAAATGGAATAGCGTTCTTACATGATTGAGGATAGGACGATGTGTACATAAGGAAACTATGGCTGTCTGTAGACTTGTAAAATATTGATGTTGATATTTTGTTTTCGTTTAATTTAATTTGAATGTCCAAAATATTGACAGCACTCCCATGGATGGTTGAAGTAAATTTGATTGAACAATGGAAATTACTAACGAAGTCAATGAAACTTTGCAATTGTTGCATGTCCATTTTTTTATTCCTATACGATCGTCAATGTATCTCCTGTAGTACTCTGGAGAGATACCTTTGTAATTTTCACTCCATAGGTGTTCTAAATGGCCCATAAATATGCATGCGTAACTTGGTCCCATCTTCGTTCCCATAGCAACTCCACTAATTTGATCAAAAAACTGCCCGTTGAACTCAAACGAGTTTAAATTAAGAACCAACTCAGTTAATCGTAGTATGGCACCTGCGGGGATCTTGAGATTCGCCTTCTTGTTAAGAAAAAATGAGATTGCAGAGAGGCCATCAGCATGAGGAATTGACGTGTACAATGAAGAAACGTCCATTGTAAATAGTATATGATCCTCATTAGGTAAAGCCAAGGAAGCCAGAGATTTTATCATATGGCTATTGTCCTTAATATATGATGGTAAATTTGCAACAATAGGTTGAAAAACAGTGTCCAAAAAATCTGAAATTAATTCGGTAGGACAAGAGCAGGCGGAGACAATTGGTCTTCCAGGGTTTCCAAGCTTGTGTATAAAGCTCAAATTTATTGTTTAATTGCACAATTTGTTTGTGTATTTTGTATTTTATTTAAAAGCTTTATCGCAGTCCCATTCTGTATGATATATTAACTTGTGGTGTCCGAGCCCTTGATTGCTTGCTTGTCGAAAAAACTTTGGATCGATTTTTAACAAACTTCATTATAAGCTAGCGAGCTGAAATTTTGCAGGCAGTTTTTTGCTGTTGATAAAAACAATGTATCAAAACTTCAGATCGATAGCATAAACTGTAATTATATTATTGAATTTTTATATTATTTTATTTATCTCTACGTATCATGTTATTTTTTAAGATAAAGGGTCGCGGTGCGTATTATATTGAACAAACTTTCTGTCACGCAATAAGGTGCATATTTCTTCATAAACATATTCCTGATCGTCGCGCAATAACTTAAACATTTTTACGACACAACTGCCATGTTGTATTTTTAGATGGCATTGCGTTGCGTATTATAGTGATCGTTCTTTTAATTACGTCTCGTACATAAAGGATTTATAATATAAAAACTTGTTTTTTTTTCTCCTTTTTTCAAATTACTTCACATTTTTAGTACATAGAAATGTGTTACTTTAAAGATTTAAAATGTTGATTTGTATGTCACAGACCAGTTTGCTTATCTTTTTAGAACGACAAAAAGACGTGTTCTGCTCTTTCCGGTTGCAATAATAATATCTGAACCTCTGCTCATAAATCGTTCACAACTGATGATTAACGAAGTATATAATTATGAAAAAAGTATACAATTTAGTGTATGGCCTTGCGTTTATTTTGTTTTATGCGCATATAAGCCGACCCCTGATTTCATCATTGTATTTTACAGTTCTAAACTCGGCTTATATAAGTGTAATTACGGCATGTGTTTTAATCTAAATCACATGCATCTTGTTTACTCTTTCTACTATAATTTTTATAGGTTATTAAAATATGTATATGTTTGTGTTGTGTGTGAGTGTGTTTGGGCGTGTGTTTGTTTTGATAATCTACAAAATGTGAAGTTTTTATATATTAAAATAAAACCCGAAACAATTATTTACATGTCATGAAAATTATTTTCTAATTTGATATGGAATAACTTTTTGTTTCCGGACTGCGACGCACTAAAGAGCACCGGTACTGACGTAATGAATGTTACGTTGTACGAGAGACAATTTAGGTGACAAGATAAGTTTGAAAATCTCACAAAATAAATAGATATATTTAAATGGTATTTGAAAGATCTATGAAACATAATATTATTGACGTGTGTTACGAAAAATGTGTATTTTTGTGTAACTTAACATTTTGGTTATATTTATTAATTGTTTACTTAAATATAGATTCTTACAAAAAACTGATGATTAACGAAGTATATAATTAGAAAAAAAGTATACGCTTTAGTGGATGGCCTTGCGTTCATTTTGTTTTATACGCATATAAGCCGACCCCTGATTTCATTATTGTATTTTACAGTTCTAAACTCGGCTTATATAAGAGTAAATACGGCATGCGTTTTATTTTAAAACACATGCATCTTGTTTATTCTTTCTAAAATAGTTAGTATAGGTTATTCACATATGTATATGTTTGTGTGTGTGTGTGACTGTGTTTGGATGTGTGTTTGTTTTGATAATCTTCAAAATGTTTACTTAAATATAGATTCTAACAAAATTTAATGCAAATCTACGAAACTATTAAATTAATATAATGGTTTATATATATATATTAATGTTTAGTTGATTTCTTATCGCCTGACTGTGTGGGAAGATAAGTCTTTAATTAAGTGGCACGCCACTTTAATTCGCTCCCTTAAATTGCGATAATATTTCAAGGAATTGCCTGGTACCTCTGAACCTCAGTGTAGCCGATGATTAATGTTATACTTTTTAAATCATTTATATTAACTTGTGGTGTCCGAGCCCTTGATTGCTTGCTTGCCGAAAAAACTTCGGATCGATTTTTAACCAACTTTATTATAAGCTAGCAAGCTGAAATTTTGCAGGCATTTTTTTACCGATGATAAAAACAATGTATCACAATTTCAGACCGATAGCATATACTGTAATTGAATTATTTAACTTTTTTATGATTTTATTTATCTCTATGTATCGTGTTATTTTTACACGCTTTTATTTAAGTCACACTGTTTGTATGTTGTATCCATCCATCCTTCCTTCAAATCTTGTAACTTAAAATTAAAACCACTTCTGATGGTGCGTATTATATTGAACAACCTTTTTAATACTTTCCTGTTTCTCAATTCAGTGCGTATTATATTGACGACAATTTTTTAAAAATATATTCCCGATATTAAACATGTTTTACGAGACATAACTAAAATTGTGTATTTTTGTATTGTCTTGCTCTGCGTATTATAATGACCCACCTCTCCGGTCAAACCAGAACGTGGAGGCAGACTGGGCATCACTCAGAGAGCTGATTTACACCACAGCTACAGAGACCCTGGCCCCCAGTCCAGGAAACATAGTAGACAGGCTTGTGACAACCACAGAGGCATATCCCTGCTATCTATCGCAGGAAAGATCCTTGCCAGAATCCTGCTCAACAGCCTCACGGTCCACCTTGACCAAGGACTCCTGCCTGAAAGTCAGCGTGGTTTCCGGAAAGAGCGAAGGGCCATCGACATGGTGTTCGCTGCCAGGCAGCTGCAAGAGAAATGTCAGGAGCAGAACTTCAACCTGTTCTCCACTTATGTCGACCTGACCAAGGCTTTTGACACCGTTGGCAGATAGGGTCTGTGGAAGATAATGGCCAAATACGGTTTCCCAAGGAAATTCATCGTCATGGTGAGACAATTCCACGAGGGCATGCAGGCCAGAGTCTAGGACAGCGGAGAGTCTTCTGATCATTTCCAAGTTACAAACGGAGTCAAGCAGGGCTGCGTCCTGGCACCAACACTGTTTAGCCTCATATTTTCCTGTTATGCTGACAGAGGCCTTCAGAGACGAGAATGTTGGTGTCATCCCGAGGTACCGCACAGATGGCAAACTGTTCAACCTTCGGAGGCTCCAGACAAAACCAAGGTTATGACAGACATCATCAGAGCCCTGCTGTTTGCTGCTGACTGTGCCGTCAAATCTGTCTCATAAGCCGACATGCAACATGTTTTCCAGCGCCTGCACACAATTTGGTCTGACAATCAACACTAAGAAGACTGAGGTACTCCATCAGCCCACGCCTGGAAGGCCCTACGTAGAGCCCAACATCACTGTCAACGGCCAGAGACTCAACACAGTGCATCGGTTCACATACCTAGGCAACACACTGTCTCAAAATGTCACCATCGACGATGAAGTGAACGTCAGAATTACCAGAGCCAGCTCGACTTTCGGCAGGTTGTACCCTATTACATGGGTGATAATTTTAAAAAAAATATATATTCCCGATCGGTGCGCATTATATTAAACATGTTTTACGAGATATTACTACAATTTTGTATATTTGGATTGTCTTGTGCTGCGTATAATAATGAACATTCTTTTATTTTATGTCTCCTATATAAAGGATTTATAGTAAAAAAAAATGTTTTTTTACGGTTTTGTTTATTGCACTATTCCTTTCTATCGATAAAAGTAAACACACAGCTGAAACCGAACAGTGCGTATGTCCACTGCGGAGAGAATAAATATTGAAACATGAAATTTATTTACGGGAAAACGACAAGAATATTAATTTTTGACATCATACACAGGTGATGTCAATCTGATTAATACGTTGTTAACTTAAAAAAAACATGCACAGTATCCGTCTTCAATAAAATAGCATATGATTGAACAAAGATATGCCAATTATTATTATCAACATGTTTTTCAGTTGCAATGATTAATTTTCAGAAGCACTTGATTTTTTACAAATCTACACTAGGGATTAATTACAAATTTGAACAAGGTCATACCTTGATATCATGCGTTAGAACTCCGCTGTGCATGCTACCATGTGTTAGCAGCATGTGGGACCGTGTAAATTATAAAAATAGCTAATTTGTCTCTACACTCAAAGAGTTATTCATTTAATTTAACTTACACTGCACTAGTGATACTGTAAGACGAATGTGTAACGATTTCAATGTATTTTCTGTATGATGCAATGGGTGATTGATCCTAATTGGTTACCAATATCTGACCTGGATGAGTAAATAATATCATTTAGTTACCCCAAGATACCTGAGTAACTAATTCACACAGTTAACAAATTATGATGCAGACATAATTTTATCCATCGACGTTAGAAAACGTGTTTGTTTTAACTTAAAATTAAAGCCATGTGCTATCTTTTATTGACAAAGCTTGTGTAATCATAAATTTAATGGTTTGAGTCACAGATGTCATCAGGGGCGTAGCTAAAGGAGGGGGCATAAAATTCGAAAGTCCCCCCGAGCCCCCACTTAAGGGGGCAACCAAATAAGTGTACGAATTTTTGTTTGCACTCAATATTACACCACCGCCATGTATGAAGGGCCCCCATAAAAAGGCTAAGACCCCCGGGCCGCCAAATCCATAACTACTCCACTGCATACCCTTATTTTGCCACCTAAACTTTGATAAGTTGTTTTGATTTTTGAGCTCGCTACGTGCCACGTAACTCCGCCGTAGCCGGTCCCAAGCCCGGGTGAGAGAGGAGGAGGGTTGTGCGAAGGGTTAGCATCCCTTCCCGTAAAAAAAGCCTTGCTACAAAAACGTGAACAAAGAAAAAAAAAGGAAACTCGGACCTTGGAGTTGATGGGTCTCGTAACAGAGAACTTATGAAGCTGGGTGGCCAAAGCCAACTGGAAACCACCCGGCAGACAACCATCCTCTCCACTAGGACCACCACCAACTTAGGAACATGGAACGTAAGGACCATGTTCGAAGCTGGAAAAACTGCCCAAGTTGCTGCCGAAATGCAACGGTACAAGCTAGCCATCCTAGGGATAAGTGAATCCCGATGGACTGGCTCAGGCCAGATGAAGCTCAACACAGGAGAACTGCTACTATATTCAGGCCATGATGAAGAAAACGCAGCCCACACCCAAGGAGTAGCAATCATGCTTTCCAAAACTGCCCAGAACGCCCTTTTAGGGTGGGAAGCCCGTGGTCCCCGAATAATCACCGCAAGATTTAAGACCAAAAAGCAAGAAGTCAATATGGATCTTCTTCAGGTATACGCTCCTACTAACGACAGTAAAGAAGAGGACAAAGAGGACTTCTACAACAGACTGAGAACCCTTATCCAAAAGTGTCCTAGGAGCAATGTGATTATTCTAATGGGCGACCTAAATGCAAAAATAGGCAGCAACAATAATGGATATGAAGAATGCATGGGAACAAATGGCCTCGGAGAGATGAACGATAATGGTGAAAGGCTAGCAGATCTATGTGCTGCAGATGGACTGGTCATTGGTGGAAGTCTCTTCATGCATAGAAATATCCACAAGGCAACATGGATATCACCAGATATGTCCACGGCTAACCAAATCGACCATATCTGTATCTGCAAAAAGTTTAGAAGATCTCTCCAAGATGTAAGGGTAAAAAGAGGGGCAGATGTAGCCTCAGACCATCATCTACTGATTGCCCAACTAAGGCTCAAATTGAAAAAGAATTGGACAAGTGAGGGAAGCAAGCGCCAACGTTTTAACACTACTCTTTTGAAAGGGGGACCAAAACTTAATGAGTTCAAACTTACGCTAACAAACAAATTCCAGATCTTACAAGAACTTGGCAACAAAGAAACAGTTGACCAAAACTGGAAAAGCTTCAAAGAAATACTCACGACCACCTGTGAAGAAGTGTTGGGTCCAAGGCAACAAACACATAAAGAATGGATCTCTAATGAAACCATGGAGAAAATCCAACAGAGGAAAAAGAAGAAGGCAAATCTCAACAACAGCCGCACCAGAACTGAAAAAGCTAGAGCATCAGCAGAATACGCAGAAGCCAATAAAGACGTTAAACGTAGTATAAGGTCAGATAAAAAGAACTACATAGAAGGACTAGCAACTGAAGCAGAAGAGGCAGCTTACCATGGAAACACAAGAGAACTATTCAGTACAATAAAAAAGCTATCCGGAAAGTTCAAAAATCCAGAGAGACCTGTTAAAACTAAAGATGGGAAATCTATACCTGATGAAGAGGGTCAGAAAAAAAGATGGATAGAACATTTTGAAGAACTCCTCAACCGACCAGCCCCACAATACAAACTCAACATAGAGCCAGCGGAACAAGACCTAGAAATAGACTGCAGCATACCCACAAAACAAGAGATAAACAGAGCAATTAAACAACTAAAGAAAGGCAAAGCAGCTGGTCCAGACAGAATACCAGCAGAAGCCTTGACAGCAGATATTACGACTAGCTCTGCAATGCTACACATTCTTTTCAAGAAAATATGGGAGGAAGAACAGATTCCGACGGAGTGGAAAGAAGGACATCTCATTAAGCTCCCAAAGAAAGGAGATCTTAGCTCTTGCTCCAACTATAGAGGAATAACTCTGCTATCCATACCAAGCAAAGTATTTAACAGAGTGCTGCTAAACAGAATGAGGGACGCAATAGACACCCATCTTAGAGACCAACAAGCAGGTTTTAGAAAAGATAGATCATGCACTGACCAGATTGCCACTCTGAGAATTATATTGGAACAATCCCTGGAGTGGAACTCACCACTATACATCAACTTTATTGACTATGAGAAGGCTTTCGATAGTGTTGACAGGCCAACCCTGTGGAAGTTACTAAGACACTACGGGAAACCACAAAAACTGACTGACATAATTAAGGCTTCCTACGAAGGACTTACATGTAGAATTGTCCATGGCCAACAAGCAACAGCGGCTTTTGAGGTACAGACCGGAGTCAGACAGGGGTGTCTGCTTTCACCATTCTTATTTCTGCTAACCATCGACTGGATAATGAAAATGTCTACAGAGCAGAAGAGAAATGGTATCCAGTGGACACTATGGAAACAACTTGATGACCTGGACTTTGCGGACGACCTGGCCTTATTATCACACTCACAGCAACAGATGCAGGAGAAAACCAACAATGTAGCACAATTCTCTGCTTGCCTTGGCCTGAACATCCATAAGGGAAAAAGCAAAGTCCTTAAAATAAACACATCAAGCAACACTCCAATAACACTGGAAGGAACAAATCTGGAGGAGGTGGATAGCTTCACATACCTTTGAAGCATCATCGACACACAAGGAGGGACAGACGCCGATGTAAGAGTGAGAATTGGCAAAGCAAGATCATCATTTAAACAGCTAAAAAAAGTTTGGAACTGCAACAACTTGACTCTTCATACCAAGGTCAGGATGTTCAACACCACAGTAAAGCCTGTCCTACTGTATGGAGCAGAAACATGGCGAATAACAGCAGCCATTTCTAAAAAGCTTCAAGCCTTTATAAATACATGTCTCCGAGCAATTCTCCGAATCCGCTGGCCAAATGTCATCACCAATGAGGACCTCTGGCAACGCACACAACAAGAGCCAGTGGAAGAGCTAATACGCCAGCGCAAATGGAGATGGATTGGCCACACTCTCAGAAAGCCTACATCCAGCATTGTGAGACAAGCCCTCACATGGAACCCCCAAGGCAAAAGGAAAAGAGGTCGTCCCAAAATGACCTGGAGAAGAGAACTGGAGGCAGACACAAAAATGAGCGGGCACAGCTGGGGGCAGATTGAGAGACTGGCGCAGGACCGGGATGCCTGGAGAGACTTTGTTCGCGGCCTATGCCCCAGATGGGACGAAGGGCAATGATGATGATGATGACGTGCCACGTGATTCTTCCCGTTCTTACTATACATTACAAAACGTGTTTAGTTACAGCTTTATTTGAGAGAGACTGTTATGAAATAAAAAGTGGTTGTTTGTTGTCTTCTCTGATTTTTTTGTGAATGGATTTTTTATTTTTAACCAGGAAGAAAATAGCTTGCAAGCAAAGTAAAAAACAAAACAACTTGTACGTGATGCCTTAATAAGCAGCTTATAAGGATTCAGGTAAAAAAGGTGATTCAAAGCGAACTTTTCTAGCTTGTTGCATTTAATCAAGGCAAGTTTTTACATAGCCTTAAAGATTTTCATTTAAAAATTAAAGTTGTGTACACTCATAAAAGATTACCTAAAAATGTATTCATATTTAGATTTTAAAAAAATTAACAATGGGAAGTTACAATCTTAAACTCAGTTCAATATAGTTAATAAATAAAATGAGGGTGACTGACAGTTGCAAGTACTTGTATGTATATTTTTGTTTCCCTTTTTGAAGAGCATATTCTTATTGCTAGATCCCAGGCCAGATTGTTAAATATAATTATTTTATTTTAAAAGAATGCTATTGAATTCTTTAAAAAAAAGACTATGAAATTTACCTTTAAGTGTATATTTTCTTTGTCAATTTTGTTATTTGAAAAAACTGCGTGCAAAAAAAGTTCATTGCTTTGTTTTTTCATAATTATACACACTTTGATCCCTTTGAAATAAAACATTAATGTAATAATATATAAATAATTATTTTTAGTTTTAAATTAAGCGTGTTCAGATTATAAACCTGACATTGTATTGTATTTTGTAAATAGTGTAAAATGGTAAATAAAAATAAATACACATTAATGGTCATGGGTTCGAATCCATGTGAAGGCAATGATTTGTTCCCGGGGCCATTCGTCCCTGAGTCACCCAGCTCCGAATGGGTACCTAACACTAGTTAGGCGGCTTGGTAATGCGTGGAACCCACAAAGCCATGGCCTGTGAACGTTGCATCACTTGCCAACAGATCATCTGTCATGGTCTGTGGACCCAATTATCTTCTGCACAGAAGGAGCGTATGTATAGATAAGATAAGAAGATGCAGGAAAATATTTGTTCCATATTTAAACAAATATGTTTATCATCAAATGAAATAAGAAATCAAGTGACGCGTAGTAAGCTTTAGAAAGAAAATAACTAGATACATATTTCAGAATGTTGGCTGTCTTCAGATTTGTATACATCATGTCTAAGTATGTATGCAACCATGGTATATTATACAATTATATATTTTTTGCACTTGGGTTTATGCTTGATACGTAAATAATATACGTAATAAAAATGAAACTATTTAAATTCCGATTTTTAAAATGGCAAAAACCATGGCAACAAACTCCTACTTACTGTTGAGATTTTTGTCTTTAACTAGGACAGTGATTTTTTAAAAATAAAATCCAAAATAGTGCGGTATTTGTTAAAAAGTACGATGCCAGAAAAATCATGCAAAATATTGCAAAAAACCACCAGCCAAGCAGTATCAGATAGCTCTGGGATTGGTTGCTTCTTGCCTCACATGAATTCCCCAATTTATTGTGTTTTAAAGTGCATAGAAGCGCTAAAGTTATGTCCACCATTTGAGCCATCTTACATCATTATGATACACCACATATCCGTATTCTCCCTGGATGTCAAGAAGAAACTACTGAAACTGGCGTTGAAACAGGGTTTTTGAATTGAGTTGATAGCTTTCATCACTGGCTTAATGACAAGATCACATCTATGATGTTTGACACAGCTAACTTGTTGGTGAATGAGACAGTGACGTTTAAAAGCTTTCCCAGCCTGTTCGCTAACTTTGTTGCAGACAAGCGTTGTTAGTCCACTATGCTCACTAATCATGGTAGGAGGTGTATCATCAGTAATAATTTCATCTATATATATTATTTTTTTCGATGATATCTTAATGTCATTGACAGCAGAACAAACAGAAGCAAATAAATGTTTTCTTCTTCTTTGGTCTTTAAAACTCTGAAGGTCAAGTGATTCTTCACTCACACAAATGTCATTATTAACTCCTCTGGTTTCAGATGCATCACATATGCTTTCATTACATGATATTGAAGAAATGTCCATTTGTCTGCTTTTGCCTCTCTTTGCTTCTTAATGTCTGATGAAATTTCTTCAATTCTGCTATCCACAGGCAAACATTGGCAAACCCCTGCTTTTTCTCTGGACAGATATTTTCAACAATTTTCATCACTTAACAGCACATAAGATCATCGGGTTTTTAAAAGTCAATTTTCACTTAGTACAAAAAATAAAACGTTTTTTTAAAAACAATACTTCAGTTATTTTTATTGTACTCACCATCAGCATGTGGTCTGAAGTAGTACACGCAAAGAACTTGCAAGAAGTGGACTTAGGATATTGGTTTTATTTGAGTATCGTTAGTGTCATCTTCATCGCTGTTGGTGGAGTGCTAGCGCGTTTAGGCAACAAATAACTCTCTTTAAAATTGGATCTACTACCTTTAATATCACTTTTCTATCAATATAACCACATATGTTGTGTTTGTGTGCGTCATTAAAAAAATTGTTTATAATATTTGTTTGTTAGTTTCGTTACTTATATAATTGAATGCAATCAATAGATTTGGACAATGAATCGATTTTCTCCAGTTACATATATATGTATATATATATATATATATGTATATATATATATATATACATGTATATATATGTATATATATATATATATATATATGTATTAAGTTTACAGAAAGTAACGACTAATTAACCTATTAATCGTTAAATATTTAATAAATTAAAATTAATTTGATCGATTAAAATTCGATTTAAATTTAATAAAATATTTCTAATATTTTTTATTCCAATTTATTAATAATGTATAATGTTTGTTACCTACATACTTTTCCCTCGTATTATTATCATTTATTATTTATACGTGCATACGTAAGCAAAATAAGTTTTTTTTTCTATCTTTCTTTCATAGAAGAACGAATTTGCTGTGCTACGTCACAAAATTTGGGAGTCATGGAATTACTGCGACTTAACCGATATCGCGAAATTAAGAATTGCAACTTAATTGGATCTTTATATGCGTTATAAAGATATATTTAATTGAAATTAATCGATTAATCGATTAAATTTTCACCGATGAATCGAACATTTTTTTAAAATAATCAGTAGGCTACCAGACATTAACTCAGTAAGCTTGCTGTTTGTCATTTCAGATCAAACCCAAATTAATTATATTCCTTAATTCGGTCAAGATTTAGGTTATTACGTCACTTTATTTCAGTTACTGTTCTCGAGCCGCAATGTTAGGACAAAAGAGCGGCATGTGGCTCGTAAGACGCGGTTGGACCACCGTTGATCCCGATTATATTAATTGATTTTTAAAAAAATATTGATAACACAAAAACCTTGTTTGAGTATAAATTAAAAAATGATTCAAATGATGGTGTAAAATTTAAACAAAGGTTTTTAAAAAAATATTTTTTTATAATCTTAAATGTTCATCACTTATTTTAACACTGTAATGCAAAGCTAAGTTATCACGGGAAAGCCAAATATATTTTGTAATTAAAAGTTAACAAAAAATACAGTCTTTAAAAATAAGTAGAATAAACGTTACATTAACTTGGAACGAATTAGCTTACATTTGCGTAAACAAAACAGATTATACGAAAAAGTTTGTAATTAAATATGTTTACGTGTCTATCTAATATATAGAAAGTAACAGTAAAAAAAATGACAATTCTTTGTACTACACAGCTCAAATTATGAAGCGTACACGAAAATGTGCGCACCGTAATTAGACATTATTATATTTTTTGAATGCGCACCGCTGAAAATAAAGTATTGGGAAAAAAAACGTCACCAAAAGTAACTCGCTTTGAAAGGCATTTGAACGTCCGCGTAAATTTGTTCAATACAGAAATGAGGTTAAATTGTTTATTCTTTGTCATCACATTTTCTGATTATTTAATTTACGGCATTCGGGCAAAAGTGACAATTACAAAAACTAACTTAAAACCTCCTTCAGGTTAAAAGGAACCGTCCTGCCAAATTTGGTCCCCCGTCCGTCATTTGGTTTTTCCGTGACTATCTAACAGAAAGTCGAAAAAGTGAAACATACAAACATACAAACATACAAAGATACAAACACCAACTGAGCTTTATATATTAGACAACATTTTTTTCTCAAAAACACAATTTTATAACTTTTCTATATGTACGAATTATCTTGAAATTAAACAGAACAATTAATAAAGTGTTGCTGGCTCAATCAATTATAAGTTTTTGTCATTTTATTTTAAAGTCAGTTTAGAGTCGTCACTAGGGCTGGTGTCACCCGGCGCGGTAGCCCATGGTGTCAACCCCTCACGACTTAACTCATAGAAATCCTCCGAGTTTTCCAGTGCCAAATAATGGGAATATACATAATTTTACATTTTGGTGTCAGCCCCCTGATGGTATCACCCGGGGCGGCCCGCCCCCACCGCACCCCCCTAGTGACGCCACTGAGTCAGTTTAACGAATCTTTATATCATTTGCTTTCGAATAAAAAAATAGTGTAGACGTCATATTTTAAAGATAAAAAGGTTGAGACGTTTTTGCCGGATTTCACGCAAAACAGACCGTGCTGTTTTTAAAAATCATGAAAAAATTTGACACAGGTACAAGCAATTCACAAAGGAACAGTATTTGACGATATCAGGTAATTGTGTTATAGTACACTTTTTTTCTCATATCAACCATTCAAACTAGGCTTAATTTTTTGTTTTATATATAACCATATATATATGGCGGCTGGATATTGAAGTCAGTAGTGCGCTCGCCTCACAAAGCTGAGCATTCCTGTAAGATTATTCGTTGACCTTCACCTTTAAACTTCAACCTATAAAATAATAAATAGATTATCTTCCGTATGATGGTGCCAGTTGGTCAAGCGGGTAAGGTCAACCTGAAAATGACAGATTCTTTAGGGCAGAAAATATCGGCACTTTCACTTCCTGTTACATGTATAAACCGCTACAACACTTGATCTCGTAGTCACTTTTACATGACCATAGTTCTGTTCCTGCCAGCTCATGCTTAAGTCCATTAACAACAACCAAGCTAAGTGATTGATCCACACGGCTTTTAAAGACGCCTTATGCGTCAAGTTGACTTAATCAACCACATCAGTGAAGAAATTGCAAGTCTCTACATTATAAGTTTTCATTGTTTCAATAGCAATGATATTATCAACCATCGTTATCTCAGTTAACAAGCATTTATTAAAAATGTGTCTGTTGAAATTTTTACATCTACTGAAAAGACTTTATCCTTAATATCAGCCAAAAAATTAAGTGTAAATTCTGTCTAAAACATTTTCCTTGTCCGAGTCCGATGAAACAACACTTCAATATATGTACCTCTTGATTTGATTGTTACCGTTAGCTTATGACATATACAACTTTGTAATTTTATTTTTTCTAGCGTGTAACATAAAGATGTTTAAATCTGACACAACATAATTTGATCATTAGAATTTATTGGACATGCAGAAATGATTATGTTTAACTATGACTTTTATTGAAATAATGTGTATTATCCTTAACCAGGTGTCTCAAAACTTTATGCTGCCCCAAATGTCTATTAAATAGGCATAAAGGCCATACTTAGATTGTCTTTATAGATTTTAGGCATTATAAAATGTATTTTTTCAGTCACTTAAAGTACATAATATTTTAAAATTACTTTTATGTTAGATTATAAAAATTGCATTTTATGGCACAATGATGAAATTATTTTCAGGTGAAATCTTCAATATAATGATTATGATTTAAGCAACAATTGATTTGCGTCTTAAGTCGCCAGATTTGTTTACATACTTTAGATAAGCTTAATTTTGATAGAGAAGATAAATAACTTGAAAGAACATAGTGATATTGTGGCTTAGATATGTGAAAAAAAAATCATTTTATATATTGATAATCTTTCCAGCTACCTTAATGGGTCAGACAGTCTGAATATATATGTAAAGAAATTTCTAAAATTATATTATATATAATTGAATTATCTTATGTTATATAATACAAACGTTCCTTCTATACAGAATATTATTGCAGCTTACGCTTTTACATGGATTATCTCATTATTGCGTTTTTATAGAGTTCTAAATGTTGATAATGCGTTAGTTTTCTTGGTGTTTATCAGTTTTTGCGTGTAAAAAGGCAGTTGCTGGGTGTACAAATAACAGTTTTTTGTTTAAAGGTAGTTGTTGGGTGTACAAAAAATCAGTTTTTTGCTTAAAGGTATTTGTTGGGTCTATAAAAGCAGCGTTTCACTTAAAAGGAATATTATATGTTTCGTAAATAAAGGGGCTATGTCTATCTTGGCTTTGGATTGTTTTTTACAAGGAACATAAAAGCACATATATATTATGTGTTATACCAGTGAGAACTTTTATTACATCCATTCATCTATGTTATAATGGAAGATAAAAACCTACAAGAACATTGCAACATGACACACTCGTTTATTAATAATGCGTCACTCAATTAAAGTTGCATTAAATGTCAAAATAAAAATAGAAACATTTGTTTGTTCCTATGCCATTCTTAGTTGCTTTAATCATTGAGCTTTCAATTAGCTTGTTTTCGTTATTGTAATCGTCAGACAGCAGACTAAGTTTTAAATAAAGAAATACCCTGCGCTAGTCAGAAAAAAGGTTTAAGGGTGAGACCAGGAAGTAGCCGCTCCGAATAAACCTGTCCAGGGCCTAGCTACTGATATTTTGAACATGTGACCTGATTATATAGTATTTTTACCACGTTTTTATTAACTCACTTTCGTTCCTGTTTGTGTGTCTGTCCACAATTTTTCAAATCTCCCAACGTAAATTTAAACCACTTCTGATGGACCTAGACAACTCAAAATTTTACCAAAGATAGATCTTGGATGGCAATGAATTGTATAAACATTTCAAATCGATCGAATGTACCGTTATTAAATTAATGAACTTTTTAGTTTATCTATATATAAGCATATGTATATATCCGTCTGCTCTTGTCTACATTACATTCACGTGCCCGTGATGTTTGACATCACGACACGTTGTTTAAACTAATCTAGACATAGCGGCTTAGACAGGCGATTCATATCCGGTTGGGATTACGTTTTAGGTAAACATATTTTACGAAGTGAATATAAAACGTTCTAATAAACAACTGTGCTTAACTTTATTCTACGAAACGATGATATCACTTCTATTAAATGAAGGGAAAATGAAAGTAGTGTAGTAAGTAGATAACTTAGTTTGACCTAAATACGTTCAATTATCCGATTGATGCAATAGAAATGATTCATTGTAGTACATCGTTTTATTATTACCTTCATATGCAACGCTGAACAATGTATCAATGAAGAGTATGTCGGTAAATGCTAAATACAGACAAATATAAATTTGAAAGTTATAATACACAAAATTGTAATGAAGAATTTAGTGTGGCTGGAAAACTGATGCTTTTAATATTTATTAGCCGTACATTTGTGTCACTGACTAGTGAACATAATCTGGCTATATGATCAAGGCAATTAATATGGCACTTCGAGACTAACATGCAAATTAATATTTAAAAAAAAACTCAAAGAAAAGCAGACGTTTTAGAAAATAATAATAATGAAAATACCTGAACCTGAAAAAATCGTATTGTTGCCTAGAATATCAGAACAAAGCTTCAGCAGAAGATTTGCTGCAGATTGTGTTTGAAGGATGTTTGCAGATGTGAGAACGAAGCTGTTCGAAGAAGCAAGAAATTTTCTTTTTAAATCATTTATATTAAATCGTGGTGTCTGCTTGCTTACTTGAGGCGGGTGGTGCCAAAAAAAACTTTCAATCGATTTTTAACCCATTTCCTCGTAAGCTAGAGAGCTGGAATTTTGCAGAGGCAGTTTCGTACCAATGATAAAAACGATATATCAAAATTTCAGATCGATCGCATGTAGTGTAATTAAATTATTGAATTTTTAGATTATTTTATGTATCTCTATACTAGGTTGTGCTGCGGCGCCGTGGCGCCTGCAGCGCCCACTTTTTTTCAAATGCCCAACTAACTTATCCTTGTTTGATAAATACTTAATGTTGAACATACTGAAATGTACACAAAGAATTTTATAATAGGGATTGTAGGGTGCCTACGCCGCTCACTACAGCTGTGGGGCGCCTACGGCGCCACCCTTTTTTGTCAAAAGCCCATTATCATTGTTTGATAAATACGAAATATTAAACTTGCTGAAATGTACACAAAGTATTTTATAATTATAAATCATCAAATTATATTTTTACATCGTTCCCTTTTCAAAATTTAAAATATAAGCTAAAACAATATATATTTTTTTTACAGCGCGTCTTTAATTTATAATTATTTTGAACACCTTTATGCGCGCCTTTCGATGCACGCATTGTATTAAAATATAAGCTCAAAAATGACGTCATAGCGTTCCACATCCTTCCTGTCAGCCAGCCAGCCAGCCAGTGACTTGGGATATTATATATATATATATATTATGTTATTTTTCTTTAGATAAAGTGTCGCGATGCGTATTATATTGAACAACCTTTCTTTGGCGCAAT